>JAVTVY010031654.1:0-12273 GCA_036873755.1 Hanleya hanleyi | reverse complement strand
TTCTAGCAGAAATGGGCTCTGACTTGACAGAATGATGTCAAATGCAATATGTTTCTGCCCATTGTTTGCTGATACTCATAAGTATTGAAGTTACGGGAGTGATTAATGCTGATCCAAATGGACTCTGTGTGCCGAAGAGGAAAGGAACATCAGTACCAGCGAAGCAAGACCCTGGCTTTTGAGAATGAGGATAGAGTGAATGTACTCCGAAAGAGCATCATATGCGAATTGCTTGGGGGCTAAAGTTAAACATCATACCAAATTGTAATTACCGTGAGTTAAACATATTTACCCGGCGAAAGTTGATGAGTTGTTCCCTTACTTTTGAAATGTAATTGTTGTGTTTGTTTTTATGATGCTTGATCTATAATTTGATAAGAACATGTTCCACTGCGAGATCTTCGTGTCATTGAATACACATTGGGACTGGCTATTTATTTATTTTTTTCAGTAAATGTGCGAAAAAAAAGAAACTTTATACGGTTAACAATTAAATATAACTTACCGAAAATGGGTTGTATGTTTTTGTTTCATCGCATTTCTTTTCCACTTCTGGTAATTTTTCTTCTAGGTCCAGAAGTTTGAGTTTGGGATTGAAATCTATCAGAACACTGAGAGGATACGTCTTTTCCACAGGATCGAGAGTTGTAAGCGAGTCGCGAGGTGCATCATGTTGATACCGATCACAGAATTGCGGACCATTGCAGACTGCGCAAAATACGTTTTTGTAAAGAGAGTTTGCGTATTTCACTGGGTGATTATACATTCCACATAATGTCTCAATATTTTCAATTTTTGTTTCCCATCTCCCAGAAACATTGCAACGTTCAATTTGATCCCCAAAACAGTTTCTTATATTCACACCGTTCGGAGGAAAATTTTCAATTTTACACGTAGGTTCGTCCAGAACCAGTTTCCATAATCCGTTTTTATCTGAAGCAGAATTTAGTGAATCGGTGTTTCTGCATTCAACTCGAAATCCCCATAATTGGTGTAAGGTAACTCCATGACAAACTGCGCAAAATTTATTCCTGTAAGTCAGCTGAGTTTGGACACTAGACACTGGCTGCGCCTGCTCCAAATCCGAAACTATTGCCGTCTCGCATTTAGTTTTCACACTGTCGCCTGCTGCAAATTCATCCGGGCATTTTGTCACTACGAACATATAAGGCTCCGTTGTTTCTTTCTGCCATATTGGATAACGTTTCTCACAAGACACGTGCGGGGAACTGGGTATGCTCTGCTGGGTGGAATGTAGGAACAGCAAATCGGGGCAACAATCGCCGAAATAAAAACAAGTCTTGTCACATTTGCAGGGTTTGCAGTCAAAACAATTCCCGTAAGGGTATTTGGCGATAGAAGAATTGCAGAAATTTCCGCAAGCGTAATCCTCAACCTCATAAACTGTATCGCGAAATGGTCGATCAGTATTTATGATGAGAGGATTTGTATCCACCGGCTGTCCATCTGTGTATCGATAGTGGTATATCCACAAAATCTGCACAACGTCCGACAGCAACGACATTCTGGTAAACATTTCTCTGGGGAAAATGTGTCTCGACAAATGAAGAAATATCCGACCGAAAATTTTCACAGGTCCATTGATGAGATGAAATGACAGATGTAGAGTACCATAATCGCTGGCGACAATAATTCGCTTAACTCCCTTCTCATGGTCACCATATATATAGACACATTTGAACTGGCGTTACTTCGTACATGTTTATATGCGCTCGTTTGAATGAGGAAGAAAAGCCACATTACAAGGTCACGGATATGGATCACAGATTAAATAGGTCATGACATATCGCATATGGATATTTCCGCTCGTTGCTCAAGTGTTCCCATTACAACGGAAATTTCCAAGTTTTTCTCTTCCAGTGGCAATACATCCTCGCGAACACTGTATCTTACGGTCCGTTAGGATCAAATCCTGTTTATACTTATTTGGACTTCTAATTCTGTCATCTATGCATAACGGACGTCACTACCACAAATTCGCGTGATGATCATGGTAAGATTATCTCACATTAAACATGTTATATGCTTGATTGTTGTATTACTGAATGATCTCATGACGAACTTCTGTGGTTTTCGCACTAAGGATGTTTCGATTTATTCCTGGAAATTTTGCGACAGTGGCGATCCCGTTTTCTGTGTGGGACACAAAAAAAGTGACCAATCCCAGCCGTTAAATAATATTCGTCTAAAAAAATTTGGCATTCCGTGAATGAATCAGAGAGAGAGAGAATTAGGGTTTAACTTTGCGTTCAGCAATATTTCAGCTATATAGCGACGATCAAATAAAATTCAAAGCATTCAAGTTAATAACTTAGTAATCCTGCACATTAAAACATACACACATTAAAAATTAGGCAAAAAAACGATTTCTCTTAAATAACAGTCCCCCCTCACGTTGCTCTATCTTGTAATCCATGAGACTACTTTAAACTGGTGTAGTATCAAATATAATTTTATACATATGTACTATAGTTTCTATGTATACAAAGAAAGGGTCATTTTGCTTGAATAGTGGGAAAATATAATACATATCTATAGAATTATGTCAGTTATCACCAGCACAAGATGGGGTACAAGGTTAAAAGATACGATGCAGTGGAATTGTACAGCCCAGTAGCTGATCGTGGGTCAGTGAATAGACAGGCTCTTCGTTGTTCTCTCGATAATATGTAACTGAAACATTAGTCTATATATGATTACATTAATTACAACATTTCATTATTTACATCACATTTCACACTGCACAGCCGCCTGTATATAAGCATAAACATGTAAACGCTTAAACTTTTATGTTGATCATCAAAATTACCGTAAGGTCTCCAATAAACACTTCAAAACACACTTTAGAATCGGCCATAAACGGTTAACTAAAAAATAGCCAGTCGCAAGGTGTATTACACGCCACGAAGATCTCACAGCGAAACATATTCTTATCGACTGTATACATTTTAGGATGGTAAGAGCTTCTTTTTATCGAGCGACTACTTTTGGAAGATCGTTTTGGTCGGGTGAGGAGGGACTGTGTCTTAGGTTATTTAAGAGAAATCAGTTTGTTGTATAAGTTTTAATGTGTGTTGGATTTGAATACTTAAAATTTTGTTTGATCGTCACGACGTTGAACCGTAATTCTCTCTCTCTCTCTCTCTCAATTTAGGTGTCACGGCGATCTTGAACGTCATCTAAGAGGTGTCGCACAGCAGTAAAGTATCATGTACAGATTAATAAGTTATCGTTAGTAATGATAACTTAGTTTGTAAAGTGGGGACAATGTGATCATGGAACTAAGCACGTTACAGAGATCAGACCTCCTCTTATTACCCCTCATATATGGACGCGAAAATTCTTTGATGGTCAAATTACAAGCGTCTAGTCCGTCATTCATAATTCAGCCGTCGTCCTTTAAAGAATATCCGCGTCCATAATCCAAAGACCTATTCCATATAACAGTATTAGAACCAAATTTAAAAAAAGCAATCTTAGTATACATCAGCATAGGCTAGTTTCCTGCAAGATAGAAGCGGTCAACAGTTTTCATTGATGCCGACAAGACATGATGTTCCAAAAATATAAAATCTGTATCGCTGATCAGTATTCTTAATCCATAATAATCGTTGTAAAGTCGTCATCTAGAAACTGTTGTATCTCAGTCACGCTTTGATCGTGTCTGTTCATATGAGCACCATGAGGATCTTGAAGTACATGGGTTCATACGGCCCCTAGCCTCGGGTTAAGCGGAAGTTGCACAAGCTACTAAACGTAACGCCATAGATCTTGCACGCTACGTTCGTATTTTGCAATCATCATGCGACATGTATCGCCAAATTTGAGAAACTTTGAGTGAAGGCGCTTGGTGGTATAGCCCTGTTTTATAAGCTTCAGCAACAATGTTTTGTGACGTTGATTAAAATCGGCAAATTTAACACAGGATCTAGCAAATGCTAGACGAGATATGTATACGCCATATGCAGGTCTCACTGGAATGTTACTGTCCAGAAAGGGATAGTTTACGATGAGTAAGGCTGAATATTGAATGATTTAACAAAAATATGGCGTTTTGGATTTCGCACAACGAGTATGTATGGTGTATATGCAAAGGTAGATGTATATACCATGTTAATTTTAATTGTAACCGGGCAAATTTTCTTGTTTGTGTCCTGGTTTGAAATGACGCCGTGGATCATTATTGGCCACGCTACGGTATACCCTAACGCAAGCAATCGTACACTGGCACCGAAACGTTTTGAAGAGTAATGAAAACAACGAGTTACACAGTTTAAGGAACGGTCTCCATTTATCGTTTTTCCTGCAATCTCGAATTTTCTTTGGTTTTCTCGAAGAAATCCCGATCCTATCGGGAATTCATGGAGAGAATGTCGAGAAAATAAAATGGAAAAACCCAAATCGTTTTCAAAATTCTCGATTGATTTTCTCGATATCGGTTTTTATTCGTTCTTTTTGACCCATCGAGAATCAATCATTCTTTTTCGATCGAGAGAATGTCGAGAAATTTTGATCGAGAAAATGTGGATAATATCGCGAAACCATCGAGAGGCGAATGAATACAATGACGTCATTATCAGGCTAACACCTGTTTACGCCGCTGTGCGTGATTGCGCTATAAAGTATAGGTATGAATAAAACTGAACTATATCCGGCGCTTTAGAAAGAAAAACTAACGTATTTAGTCCGTTGTTATTTTTAAGAACTAAGTAGGAGATGAATATACTGTAGTTAGTGTTAGTTTGCCAAATTATTCATCGTAAGCAGATCAGTTCGGATTAGCTTGAAGTTGAACATCCGACTTCCCCGTACGACCCATAGCAGTATTTACTGTATTACGGTGATTTAAACCACATGTTATCGCTGGCAGTTTATCTTTTATATTTAGAGGAGATGATCAGCAATGCAATCATTTTTACGTGTGTAAGTTACAACAGCAAGTCATGTAGAAAGGACAAAGAGAATTAAGTCTACAGTGGAAGTTCAATTTTGCAGACATTAAATGATTACTATCTGGACTTTTCCGATCTTCCACGAAAGGATAATGCGTACTTCATACACGCCATGAGGAATAAACACATACCGTTACATGATATTTGAAGACGGAATGACTGGTCTATGTTTAGACGAACAATTTACGGCATTTGCCCGACAACACAGATAAAAATGACCAACTTCAATTTAAATGGTTTTAAAATGTCTTATATGTTTGTATTGTATTGCTTTTAGCCCTCGGGCATAAATATGCAAATAAATTCTATCTATCTAAATGGAAAAATTGTGTGATTTAAAAAAAATCTTTTTCTTGAATGAACATATATGGTATTATATAACTCGAAAGCACTTTCTGTGTTACCGATGGGACTATTGCCATGAAAATCTATTTTATAATCTTTCTTTTTCATGAGTATACAATATGAATTCAGTGTTTAGTGGGCTATATTTCTCGACATTTTCAAATACCGGTATTAAGAAAAAAATAATCCCACTCTAACTGGGGATGGGCAATATAATTCCCTGAAAGCTCGTAAATATAGTCAGAAATGTACTTCTACAAAATTGTATCCGGTCGTCATCTTTATTCTGGGATAAATTAAAACCCTCCATAGCAGGATATACCTTAAGCTGGAATGTTACCAAGAAATGTGACTGACCAAATTTTACCAGGTCTTTTCCCAGTCTTTAGGCGATTTATTCTCTAAACGCAGCGTACAATTAATCTACACGTAGCACATGGCTATTAATTTCCGCGTGTAGTACCTACAAGTGAAAATATTAATCCAACAATTTTCAATGTTGATATTTCACTTTCCTGTAGACTTTGGGGAATTTGACTTTATATTGGGCTAAAATCACTCTATTCCTGATTTCTTATAGATTGTTGATCAATATGACGCGGCATTTGAAGTTCTTATACTTGACAATTGACAGTCCTATCGACTGAATAACTTAAAACTATTTTTAAATATGAAATTATCTTTTTTTCATTTTTCTTCTTTCTAATTACTTATCATTGTCTAGATTGACAAGTGGGTGATGACCATACACCAAGAAGGGCTGGAAGTATATCCTGATAACATTCCTGCTTAATTTGAATTTCAAGCGTCTATTATCGAAGCAATATTTGCGTTAGACATTATATTCGTGTTTACTGGTAGAAATTCAAGCAATCATGGGAAGAGGCGGTTTGTACAACTTCTCCGTGATGTGTATAATACATCCTCAATCATAAATTTCTGGTTCTCTGTGTATACGTAATCCTTTGTACTAAAACGAAATTACAAGGGAGAATTGTCATTATTATTGAAGTTATTTTAGAAGCAATTGTGGTCATTTTGTGGATTTCAGCTTGTTATACAGTCTGCAGCAACAACAATACAAGTAAAGCCAACCGTTGATACCACTGTCACCCATATTATTTTCACTGTACATTAATGATATATGTAATGAACTTAAGAGTGATGTTGATAAGGATATTATTTATGGTGAATTTCAAATATTTGTCTTGTTGTTTGCTGATGATGCTGTGATTTTCTCTAAAACACCAGAAGGTCTACAGTTGCTACTAGATAAATTAAAAGTATATTGTGACACTTGGGATCTTACTGTAAACATTCCAAAAACCAAAGTGATGGTGTTTGGTACCCGTAAATATAATGGGAATTTTATGTGGGTCTACAATGGTGATAGTCTAGAGATTGTTGACAGTTTCTGTTATTTAGGCATAAAACTTAAATATAATCTTGTAATGAAGGAAGCACCTAAAATGTTAATTGAGAAAGCAAAAAAGGCAGTATATATGCTAAAGCATTGCTTTAGAAAGCTTCATGCAGATATTGCTATCAAGGTGGAGCTGTTTGATAAAATGATTAAACCAATTTTATTATATGGCTGTGAATTATGGGGATTTGTTGATATAAAAGAAATTGAGGTTGTCCATATGCAGTATTTAAAGTATCTTCTTGGATTACCTAGGAACACCCCTAACATGTTTGTGTATGGGGAATTTGGACGATTTTCTATTGCAACTGATATAAAAAATAGGATTATTCAGTATTGGTCAAAATTAGTAAATAATAAATCAAGCTTGGTTTATAATTTATACTTATGTCAATCGAATTCCCGAATTCGTCTGAAGTCTATTTATAATTGGAGTAAAGGGATTAAAAAGCTTTTAGAATCAAATGGCTATGGCTATTTGCTTGTAAATGAGGATTGTCCAGTATCTATATCTTCTAGTATAAAGCGAACCATTAAAGATAGTTTCATTCAGAATTGGTCATCAAATATTAATACTTCTTCTAGATTTGATATGTACATTAAATTCATTATCGTTTTTACTCAGGCAAATTACATTAATTTTTCTGCTGATGTAGGATGGAAGCTTCTCAAAATAGTAGCACGTTTCCGCGGTGGTTATCATGGTTTGAATGTTGAGAAAGGAAGATACCTTAATATTCCCAAAAATATGCGGATATGCCATAAATGTAATATGGGCGTCGTTGAAAATGAATATCATTTACTATTGTGTTGCCCGGCTTATCAACACATACGTTGCAAATATTTTTAAAAATATTTTCTATCTTGGCCATCTATAAATAAATTGAATTGTCTTATGAATCCCCAAAATAAATATGGACTGATTAACCTCGGAAATTTTTTGATAGAGTCATTGAAGTTACGAAATGAGCTAATTGATCAATATCATGTGTAACTAATTTTGCTTAACGAACTTGTGCATTTTCTTATTTCTACATCATGTATATTACTCTTATTGCTTAATTGCTTGATTTATACATGTATCATCTGTTTGGGCTCCCAAGCCAGCACTTCATGTATGGGAGAAAAGCCTTTCAGGCTTATTCCTGCAATAAACATATCATCGATATTTTAGGAGCACAACAGAAAACGACATAACTTTCAGTAACCCCACGTGCTGCTTGTTGGTTGGTTTTAAGTATTTTGTTCTGCCTTATTCATATAAAAAAGCTTTGTTTCGGGTGCTGAGCAGTGCATTATTTAGGGTTCAAGTTGAGTTATTCCAGCAGTCACCGCTTTCATGTAGGGTGCCTTTGTTGTCAACAATAAATGCGATACAGGTACCCTATATTTCGGAAAGTCGACCTGTCTTCTGACGATTGTCGGTGAGACCATACAATAAGTGCTAATAGGGGAACAATAATAAAGGAAGTTTTTGCAGTATAGCCTTCGCATCAGTCAAGGATCATACGCCAATCATGGTTCTAAGCTTGAACTATTGTTTTACAGGATGTTGTTAGCGAGCTTAACTATCATATCTAAACATGTAACAAGCTGGCGAAAGCCATACAAATTTACAATATGAATATCAGGTGACTTTAAAATATAAATATATCGTACGCATGCATTCGAGAGTTCTTTTTGCGAAGAGATCTTGAAGTGTTACTATCCGATACTAAAGGTTTATATTCAACTCGTCCTTGTTCCATCAAAGATGTCCGCCGACAAGTCACCAGCAGGTTTGTATTTCGTTAATATTCGCCAGTTTTTTCCTGTTTCGTGGATGAGCCTTCATTATTAAATGAACGAAAGGACGTGGCGCGTTTTAATGAGAATGCAATTTGAATTGCCAAAATGAACTACTACGCACGAAATAAATGTTTAGTTAACTTTAGATGCTCTTTCGAAAACCTTGACAGCCAGAAGCAGGATTTTATTTCCGTGAGGGAGTAGATAATTTATATTGGTACTCCAAACCGCATCGCGTCAAATCCCCACTAAACCGCGCCAGGTCCTTTATCTCAGACCCGTTCTCGTGTTCATTAATCAGAGGGACATCAGAAAGGAATGCTTGTATGTAGTCTAATTATGAAGTTCCCAGAACGCCAAATACCCTCAGAAATCTTGGTTCTCCGGGATATGTAGTACAACATAGTACTGTATGAATGGGTTTACGAAGGTTACATATGCTTTTGTATGAATGCAGGGTATTGGGGGAAAGCAAAACACGACAATATTTATATATTCAGACCATGCTTTATTTAATTGCCACCATATGTAATTGGGGGACACAAACATCTGTCTTTAATAGCTCATAAACATTATGAATGGTGGCCAGCCCATAAATATAATGCGAAACATGATCACCAAATAGATGTGTTTTCACCAGCTTTGGAATATTCACATATTAGCAATGAGTCAAAGTACAAGTTGACAAGTCTTGTGAATCATTTACTCTAACATGATTATTCAATAACCATGTCAAATTTAAACAGTTTCACGTGGTTATTCGATCCCCTCGTCAAATTCAATTAGTCATATCTGATTACTCAATCGCCTCGACAAATTCAAGCACTCCTCAATGATTAATCCATCACTGTGTCCAAATCCATCACCTAGTCATTCAATCAATCCATCACCTCACATGATTGTTCAATCGATTCATCAAATCTAATCAACTTGTCAAATTCAATCCCTCTCACATGATTATTCAATCATCTAGTCAAATTCAATCACTCCCACATGATTACTCAATCACCTCATCAAATTATATCACTCGCAGATGATTAATCTACCACCTTGTCCAACTAAACCGCATAGTGAATCTCCAAATCGCCCCCACATGATTATACAATCGCTTCATGAAAATCAATCAAATCAAATTCAATCATTCCCACAAGATCATTCAATCACATCATCAAATTCAAGCCATCCCATCTGAGTATTCAACAGACTTGTCAAATCCAATCACTCCCACATGATTTTTCAATCACCTCGACAAATTCAATCATGCATCGATTATGATTCCATCACCTTGTCAATCACTTAATCACCCCATGATTATTCCATCCACTCATCAAATTCAATCACCGTGACAAATTCAATCACTCCGACGTGACTGCGCAATCACCTCGTCAAATTCAATCACTCACCAATTATAAATCCATCAACTCGTCCAATTCAATCGCCTAGTCAACTTTAATCACCCCCATATTATGCAATGTCTCATCAAGTACAACAAATCCTATAAGGTTATTCAATCACCTCATCAAATTCAATCATTCCCATGTGATTATTCTATGATCTTGTCAAATTCCATCACACCCACGTTATTGTATGATCTCATCCAATTCAATCACCCAGACAACTTCACTCACTACCACATTATCATCATTAAATTCAATCACCTGCAAATGATTCATTCAATCACTTCATCAAATTCAATCACTCCTACATGTTTATTCAATCACCTTGTGTAATTCTGCCTGTAAACTGATCAGTGAGTTCAGCTGATCAGCTACTGGGTTGTATAATTTCAAGTTTTCCTATCTTCTAACCATGAAGATTATTTGAACTGGTGATCATAACTGACATAATTATATATATATATGTACTATATTCTCACCGTATTTGAAGAAAGTGCTTGAATAGCGTTAGAATATAGTATCTATGTATAGAATTAAGTCAACTATCAACATTTCAAATAGTCACTAGCAATCCGGATGTTTTAAAAAATGAAAGACTGAGATTGCCAGTAAATATACAGATTGTTCACTTGTTTATCCACTTCCAGGGATGTCCAAATACTACATTGTATTTAGAGATACAAGTATGCACAGTAGTGGTTCTGATTGTTTATCTATTCCCATGGAGGTTAGTCGTGAAGAACTGTGACATAATACACATAAAACGGGTGACGTTTTGACATCATGAGTTCTTCAAGACTATGACCTCCATTGAAAAAAGTAAACAAATAGAACGACTGTTGCGTATATCTCTAAATAGTATTTGGTCATCCATTTGGATGAACAAGCGGACAATTTGTATATTTTCTGGCAATTTTATGAATTCAAAAGATCATTTGATAAGCTAAGCTTGGGCATCAAACATGCTGACGTGGAGTATCACCTAGAAGTTTGTCTATTTCTATAATCAACAAACCCATGTACGAGTCTAAAACAGTATATAATAAACATCGTTTCTCCTTAGTTCATGAATAGCTCGTACATGTACATCTAGCAACCGACTGACACGGTGCATTACATAACCATACAATCCTGAGATCCTGAGATGGAGGGAATGTTTCAAAATACATGTCCAATGCAACACCTGCTATTGTTCAATGCTGACAACTTCATTTACTCAGTCAATGGTCGGGTCAACATTAGGTCTTATAATATTAGAAAGTTCACTGTAAATCCACATTTACAGTGTCAGCCAGACCTACAAGTCAATTCACATTGCTTTGCTGGAGTTATCTGATCATGATTAAACTAATAAAAAAATAATTTCTTTACATGGTCCATGTTTCAAATATAGGCCTACATGTACTGAGCGAAAGTTTGGTCAGTCTTTCGTGTAAGGTTCTTCGGCCTTCGTATTACTGATACTGAAAAGCCACTCGTGACTGACTGTTGTAAATGAGAACTTTTAATCTGCTTTATTTTGTGATTACCATGCTGAACCAACTGCTCATATTCAAATAATACATGTAGTACAAACAACAACTGAACTAGGTACACATCTATATCCGCAACAGTTGGGTCACAGTTCTAAACATTTCATCAAGATGTATGATGCAGACAGTTATGTCGGGTTTTATCTCGCTTGGACCGAAAGAGATATTGGCAGCCTTTCCTACAAACAGACAGCATGGAAACCTGTCGACTCGGTAAACAATGGTCAAGTTCTGGGTTGATGTAGTTTGGTACCGCTAACAGCCGTTGAAGAGTGAGATATTCTCCTTTTCTCCTGGATGAATCGATCATTGGTGATGGGATTTTGCCTCCCAAAATTGCCAAGTTTTTGAAAAATTTTGTCGCTCTAATTGGTTTCTTCCTACAACTGTCACATTCTGTTCGCTGGCACTTGTAGAATTCCTGTTGATACGTTCTTCGAACACAGTGGTTGAGAAGAAAGGACAACTCGTCCTGCAGTCTTCTGTAGGTTAAATTGTTTTTCACGGCCCGTACTGATGCATCAACAAACCGCTTCAGTATGGCATGGTCAGTGTACTGGAATGCGTCTATACCAGTGGAACATGGCACACATTGGACGGAAATGGGGAAGCTGTCATAGCACTTTTCATGCCAATATTTGGCACAAACTTTGATTGCATTATCAAAGACTTCTACTTCTTTGGCAGTTCTTTCTTCACTCGACAGTCCAGTCTGTTTGCATGGAGGTTTATCTTCTCCTTCTAACACGATTGGCAGAGTGACACCAGTCAACCACTTCGATAAAGGTGTCCATCCTCTTTCAACAGGGTTGAAT
>JAVTVY010031653.1:0-121934 GCA_036873755.1 Hanleya hanleyi | reverse complement strand
GTATAGCATCAATGTTTGTCCCTCTGGGAAACGTACTTCTATACATTTGCGGTAGGGTTGTGGGGTCTCGTTTTACTCGTCTCGTCATTTAGAACATGATAGGAAGTGTCCCCGTGCGAATCGGTGAAATTTTGAAAAAAGTCACCGAGCCCCATATAGACCCATACTGGGGTATAGGTTCAATGTTTATCCTACTGGGAAACCCACTTCTATACATTTGCGGTAGGGTTGTGGGGTCTCGTTTTACTTGTCTCGTCATTTAGAACACGATAGGAAGTGTTGCGGAGCGAATCGGTGAAATTTTTGAAAAAAAGTCACCGAGGCCTGGGTAGGCCCATAGGCCTATACTGCATGGCTATGGGTGTATAGGCCCATACGGGGTGGACATGTTGGAGTCTAGGTGGGCCACTCATGGTCCAATGGGGTCGAGTGAGGTCTTATTTTGAAGCTCTCGTGGAGGAGCACTTGGCTACACTAATGGTTCCTCCGTGTTCAATAGTCTGCGCATGCGCAGTCTGGCCGTAGTAGCGAAAGGGGACATTTTGGGTGCTATGTAGGGGTGTGTTTGGGTTAGAGATGAGCTAATCACGGTTCGAATGGTTCGTGTGAGGTGTCAAAGTGAAGCTTGTGTGGGGTAGAGTCAGAATGGTGTGTTTTTGAATGCATGTCGCGTTAATCTGCGCATGCGCAGTTGGTTGTAGTAAGTAAAGTGGCCATTTTGGGGCAACGAAGGAAGTTATTTGGGGTCGAGATGGGCTAATCACGGTTCGAATGCGTCCTGAAAGGTGTCATCTTGTAGTTCTCGGGGAGTACACTCCGATTTGAGGGATGTTCGCGTCATCTGTGACGTCATCGGTGACGTCATCGGTACGAGTAGTAGCGAAAGTGGCCATTTTCGGGCAGTACATGAAGGTATTTGGGGTCGAGATGGGCTATTCACGGTTCGAATGAGTCCTGGAAGGTGTCATCTTGTAGTTCTCGGGGTGTACATTCCGATTTGAGGGATGTCCGCGTCATCTGTGACGTCATCGGTGACGTCATCGGTACGAGTAGCAGCGAAAGTGGCCATTTTCGGGCAGTACATGAAGGTATTTGGGATCGAGATGGGCTATTCACGGTTCGAATGCGTCCTCGAAGGTGTCATCTTGTAGTTCTCGGGGTGTACATTCCGATTTGCGGAATGTTCGCGTCATCTGTGACGTCATCGGCGACGTCATCGGTACGAGTAGTAGCGAAAGTGGACATTTTCTGGCAGTACATGAAGGTATTTGGGGTCGAGATGGGCTATTCACGGTTCGAATGCGTCCCGGAAGGTGTCATCTTGTAGTTCTCGGGGTGTACATTCCGATTTGAGGGATGTCCGCGTCATCTGTGACGTCATCGGTGACGTCATCGGTACGAGTAGTAGCGAAAGTGGACATTTTGTGGGTGCGTGAGGGTGAGTTTGGTGTAGAGATGCACCATCCTTAGTCCGAATGCGTCGTGTGAGGTGTCATTTTGTAGCTCTCGGGGTGTAGATTCCGAATTGAGGCATGTCCGAAGCATCTGTGACGTCATCGATGACGTCATCAGTAGGAGTATTAGCGAAAGTGAGCCTTTTGGGGCAGTGCAGGAAGGTATTTGGTGTAGAGATGGACCATTCGCGTTGCGAATGCGTCGTGTGGGGTATCATGTTGTAGCTCTCGGAGTATATACCCTGATTTCAGGGATATTTATAGCATCTGTGACGTCATTGGTGACGTCATTAGTACAAGTTGTGGCGAAAGTGGGCATTTTTTAGCAGTGAAGGATGTTATTTGGTGTAGAGATGGACCATCCGTGGTCCAAATGGACCGTGTGAGGTGTCATCTTGTAGCAACGCCCACCAACACCATTCTTAATGCTTCAACGCCCTCGTGAAATAGCTCAGAAGCTCTGATATTCCATGGAATTGTCACTAATTCTTCGAAATGCGGTGATGCCCGTCAACGCCCGTCGTTACACCCTAACACTCTAACATAACACCATGATATAGACCAGAGAGAGAACAACAACAACAACAAGGATGACACATGAGAGAACAACAACAACAAGAAGTTTTTTTCATATATTTTATTTTCCCCAATGTTACATCACACCTACGCTGGGGGAGCCGCGTTGGGTATATTTACAATTCAAGAAGATTCTTATCCAATCAGAGGCCACCATTTGCATGTTTCATATTCGTTCCTGTCCGTTAGATGTATTCTTGTCCAATCAAAAGTCTCCATTTCAGAAAGTGCCATCTGAACCGTTTATTCTAATCATCGTCGGGCAGGCCAGGATACTGTTGAGGCAACATATCCTCAGATAGTTGTTTGCGCATTCTGAGTATCTATCAGTGCATGGGTGAATACTTTCATCCGATGGAGGTGGTGGTCAGTTTAACCACGAAGAACGCAACATTATCTCCACTATCCACTTGGTGTTACAATTCAAGAAGACTTGTCCAATCAGAGGCCACCATTTGCATCTGTCATATTCGTTCCTGTCCGTTAGATGTATTCTTGTCCAATCAGAAGTCTTCATTTCAGAAAGTTCCATCTTCGGCCATGTTCGCTCTGAACCGTTTATTCTAATCACCGTCGGGCAGGCCAGGATACGGTTGAGGCAACATATCCTCAGATAGTTGTTTGCGCATTCTGAGAATCCATCAGTGCATGGGTGAATATTTTCATCCGATGGGGGTGGTGGTCAGTTTAACCACGAAGAACGTAACATTGGTTACCCTCTCCACTATCCACTTGGTGTTGGGGCGTTGTTGTTGGGCCCATTCCAAGGGATCCACGGTGGCCAGGTTCTCCAGCATCGTCTCTAGCGACGCCCGGTTCATGATGGTAAACGGTTGGTCAAATACCCGGATGTTACTGCTCGGGTAAAAGTATCGGACTTTATCTGTCTCCTTATGCTGCAGCACATAACCAAACGCCAGATTTAATTTGAAGGACGTTGCTTGGTCATTGAAGATGGCTTCCACGTAGCTGCCTAGACGGGCGAGGTCGGTCAGTCGAAAATTGTAGATATCTTGAATAGGGCGATAACGGTAGAAACAGTGCCGTATCATGGTCCAATGGCGCCGATAGATGTCACTCACTGGATGGGCGCTCTGTAAGAGATCGCTAGGAACATTTATGGGCTCGTCCAGAAAATGTTCGATGTTATCAGGCGTATGACTCGAAACCGTAACGGTGGGGTCCGGCTGGATATCCAAGCCCTCCTGGACCGTGGGTATAGGCAGGCTCTTCGTCATCGTATCACCAGTGGCGTTCGTCTCTCCGGGTTCATCTTCACTGGGTCTGACCTTCCGCGGCTCCTCTTTAGTGGAAAGTTGTCGCCCAAACCGTAGAGACGGGGCATGCTTCAAACGTTGGTGCTGTCTAACCCGACTGGGTCGTTTGAAGAGTCGACCACAATCATTACATAGTACCGTCGCACCCGCGTGAAGTACCCTCTCATGACGCAGTAAATGATCCTCCCGATTGAATGACCGTGTGCAGGTTGTACAAGTATACCGAGCATCGTTGTGGGTGGAGGCCTCGTGGCGTCGTAAATTATCTAGACGAGTAAACAGCTTCTGGCAAGTTGTGCAAGTGAACATCTTGGTGGTTGACAGATTGTCTGATGAAACGTCCAGGCCGCTTCCCCTTTATAGCACGCTAGCTGGTGATCTATTTTTAGCACACTCAGTTCAACTATCCCCAAGTCGAGGGCCGAGCCGTGACATCTTCGGTAACATCCGTGTATCTTCGGTCACCTCCGCACCGTCAACGATCAACATGTAGACATATAGAGTATGTACGGCATGTTATGGTATTCATCAGTGCATGAGTGACGCATTCAGCCGATGGGAGTGGTCGGTCAGCTTGGTAACGAAAAACGTAACATTGGTTACACTCTCCACTGTCCACTTGGTGTTGGGGCGTTGTTGTTGGGCCCATTCCAAGGGATCCACGGTGTCCAGTTTCTCCAGCATCGTCTCTAGCGACACTCGGCTAATGATGGTAAATGGTTGGTCAAATACCCGGATGTTACTGCTCGGGTAAAAATATCGGACTTGGACTGTCTCTTTATGCTGCAGCACATAACCAAACACCAGATTCAATTTGAAGGCCGTAGTTTGATCTTTGAAGATGGCTTCTACGTAGCTACGTAGACGGGTGAGGTCGGTCAGTCGGAAATTGTAGATATCTTGAATAGGGCGATGACGGTAGAAACAGTGGAAACTGGTGGAAACCTTTACACTGCGCGCGCCGGGGTCAAAGGTCAGTTCCGGTGACCTTTAGCGACGTACACCAAACAGAAGCGAGTATTTAAAATCCGTCACAGAGCTCTCGTCCAATCAGAAGCGAGTATTTTGACCCAGTGCATTATGGGACATATCCAAGATGGCGGTTCCAAAATGACGGATCCAACATGGCGGCTCCAAAATGGCGGCGTATGAGAGCTTCTGGACATGGACCTGATAGAAGTCCGGAATGGTGGAACATTCGTAAACATTCGGGCACTTTTACATCCGGGGACTTTTACATCCGAAGAGACACGGAAGTGCCCGAACATGATATCAGCTAGCGTGCTATAAAAGGAAAGCGGTCTGGCCGTTTCATCAGACACTCTGTCAACCACCAAGATGTTCACTTGTACTACGTGCTCGAAATCATTCACTCGTCTGCATGACTTGCGCCGCCATGAGGCTACCAAGCACGAAGGAACCGCCCGGTATAACTGTACGATATGTACACTGTCGTTTCAGCGCCCGGATCATTTACAGCGCCACACACGTGCACGCCATGAAGTACCCAAGCGTCCATGCGAAGAATGTGGTCGGCTTTTCAAACTGACCAGTCAGTTGCTGCGACACCAACGCACACGACACCCTGTTCCGCAGCCACGTTTGCAGATAGAAGAGCCCGTAGGCATCAATATCGAAACAGGGGGAACTCCCACCCATCGCACGAGGGCCGATGATGATGTCGCCCTAATTCAACAGTCAAATTCCGACGACAAGACCTTGGGCCAGATTTTGTACGACGTGGAGGGCAAAGTACACTTCGTGGACGAAGCCATAAATGTTCCCAGCGATCTGTTACACGAAGACCATCCAGTGAGTGACATTTATCGGCGCCATTGGCCCATGATCCGGCACTGTTTCTACCGTCATCGCCCTATTCAAGATATCTACAATTTCCGACTGACCGACCTCACCGTCTACGTAGCTACGTAGAAGCCATCTTCAAAGATCAAACTACGGCCTTCAAATTGAATCTGGTGTTTGGTTATGTGCTGCAGCATAAAGAGACAGTCCAAGTCCGATATTTTTACCCGAGCAGTAACATCCGGGTATTTGACCAACCGTTTACCATCATTAACCGAGTGTCGCTAGAGACGATGCTGGAGAAACTGGACACCGTGGATCCCTTGGAATGGGCCCAACAACAACGCCCCAACACCAAGTGGACAGTGGAGAGTGTGACCAATGTTACGTTTTTCGTTACCAAGCTGACCGACCACTCCCATCGGCTGAATGCGTCACTCATGCACTGATGAATACCATAACATGCCGTACATACTCTATATGTCTACATGTTGATCGTTGACGGTACGGAGGTGACCGAAGATACACGGATGTTACCGAAGATGTCACGGCTCGGCCCTCGACTTGGGGATAGTTGAACTGAGTGTGCTAAAAATAGATCACCAGCTAGCGTGCTATAAAAGGTTTCATCAGACACTCTGTCAACCACCAAGATGTTCACTTGCACAACTTGCCAGAAGCTGTTTACTCGTCTAGATAATTTACGACGCCACGAGGCCTCCACCCACAACGATGCTCGGTATACTTGTACAACCTGCGCACGGTCATTCAATCGGGAGGATCATTTACTGCGTCATGAGAGGGTACTTCACGCGGGTGCGACGGTACTATGTAATGATTGTGGTCGACTCTTCAAACGACCCAGTCGGTTTAGACAGCACCAACGTTTGAAGCATGCCCCGTCTCTACGGTTTGGGCGACAACTTTCCACTAAAGAGGAGCCGCGGAAGGTCAGACCCAGTGAAGATGAACCCGGAGAGACGAACGCCACTGGTGATACGATGACGAAGAGCCTGCCTATACCCACGGTCCAGGAGGGCCTGGATATCCAGCCGGACCCCACCGTTACGGTTTCGAGTCATACGCCTGATAACATCGAACATTTTCTGGACGAGCCCATAAATGTTCCTAGCGATCTCTTACAGGGCGCCCATCCAGTGAGTGACATCTATCGGCGCCATTGGACCATGATACGGCACTGTTTCTACCGTCATCGCCCTATTCAAGATATCTACAATTTTCGACTGACCGACCTCGCCCGTCTAGGCAGCTACGTGGAAGCCATCTTCAATGACCAAGCAACGTCCTTCAAATTAAATCTGGCGTTTGGTTATGTGCTGCAGCATAAGGAGACAGATCAAGTCCGATACTTTTACCCGAGCAGTAACATCCGGGTATTTGACCAACCGTTTACCATCATTAACCGGGCGTCGCTAGAGACGATGCTGGAGAACCTGGCCAACGTGGATCCCTTGGAATGGGCCCAACAACAACGCCACAACACCAAGTGGAAAGTGGAGAGGGTAACCAATGTTACGTTCTTCGTGACCAAGCTGACCGACCAACCCATCGGATGAATGTATTCACCCAGGCACTGATAGATTCTCAGAATGCGCAAACAACTATCTGAGGATATGTTGCCTCAACGGTATCCTGGCTTGACCAACGGTGATTAGAATAAACGGTTCAGAGCGAGCATGGCCGAAGATGGAACTTTCTGAAATGAAGACTTCTGATTGGACAAGAATACATCTAACGGACAGGAACGAATATGACAGATGCAAATGGTGGCCTCTAATTGGACAAGAGTGTTCTTGAATTGTAACACCAATTGGATAATGGAGATATTGACCAATGTTACGTTCTTCGTGGTAAATGCACTGATAGATACTCAGAATGCGCAAACAACTATCTGAGGATATGTTGCCTCAACGGTATCCTGGCCTGCCCGACGATGATTAGAATAAACGGTTCAGATGGCACTTTCTGAAATGGAGACTTCTGATTGGACAAGAATACATCTAACGGACAGGAACGAATATGAAACATGCAAATGGTGGCCTCTGATTGGATAAGAATCTTCTTGAATTGTAAATATACCCAACGCGGCTCCCACAGCGTGGGTGTGATGTAACATTGGGGAAAATAAAATATATGAAAAAAACTTCTTGTTGTTGTTGTTCTCTCATGTGTCATCCTTGTTGTTGTTGTTGTTCTCTCTCTGGTCTATATCATGGCGTTATGTTAGAGTGTTAAGGTGTAACGACGGGCGTTGACGGGCATCACCGCATTTCGAAGAATTAGTGACAATTCCCATGGAATATCAGAGCTTCTGAGCTATTTCACCAGGGCGTTGAAGCATTAAGAATGGTGTTGGTGGGCGTTGCTACAAGATGACACCTCACACGGTCCATTTGGACCGCGGATGGTCCATCTCTACACCAAATAACATCCTTCACTGCTAAAAAAGGCCCACTTTCGCTACAACTTGTACTAATGACGTCACCAATGACGTCACAGATGCTATAAATATCCCTGAAATCAGGGTCTATACTCCGAGAGCTACAACATGATACCCCACACGACGCATTCGCAACGCGGATGGTCCATCTCTACACCAAATACCTTCCTGCACTGCCCCAAAAGGCTCACTTTCGCTAATACTCCTACTGATGACGTCATCGATGACGTCACAGATGCTTCGGACATGCCTCAATTCGGAATGTACACCCCGAGAGCTACAAAATGACACCTCACACGACGCATTCGGACTAAGGATGGTGCATCTCTACACCAAACTCACCCTCACGCACCCACAAAATGTCCACTTTCGCTACTACTCGTACCGATGACGTCATCAATGACGTCACAGATGACGCGGACACCCCTCAAATCGGAATGTACACCCCGAGAACTACAAGATGACACTTCCAGGACGCATTCGAACCGTGAATAGCCCATCTCGACCCCAAATACCTTCATGTACTGCCAGAAAATGTCCACTTTCGCTACTACTCGTACCGATGACGGCACCGATGACGTCACAGATGACGCGAACATCCCGCAAATCGGAATGTACACCCCGAGAACTACAAGATGACACCTTCGAGGACGCATTCGAACCGTGAATAGCCCATCTCGATCCCAAATACCTTCATGTACTGCCCGAAAATGTCCACTTTCGCTACTACTCGTACCGATGACGTCACCGATGACGTCACAGATGACGCGAACATCCCTCAAATCGGAATGTACACCCCGAGAACTACAAGATGACACCTTCCAGGACGCATTCGAACCGTGAATAGCCCATCTCGACCCCAAATACCTTCATGTACTGCCCGAAAATGTCCACTTTCGCTACTACTCGTACCGATGACGTCACCGATGACGTCACAGATGACGCGAACATCCCTCAAATCGGAGTGTACACCCCGAGAACTACAAGATGACACCTTTCAGGACGCATTCGAACCGTGATTAGCCCATCTCGACCCCAAATAACTTCCTTCGCTGCCCCAAAATGGCCACTTTACTTACTACAACCAACTGCGCATGCGCAGGTTAACGCGACATGCATTCAAAAACACACCATTCTGACTCTACTCCACACAAGCTTCACTTTGACACCTCACACGACCCATTCGAACCGTGAATAGCCCATCTCTATCCCAAACACACCCCTACATAGCACCCAAAATGCCTGTTTTCTATACTACGGCCAGATTGCGCATGCGCAGACTATTGAACACGGACGAACCATTAGTGTAGTCAAGTGCTCCTCCACGAGAGCTTCAAAATAAGACCTCACTCGACCCCATTGGACCATGAGTGGCCCACCTAGACTCCAACATGTCCACCCCGTATGGGCCTATACACCCATAGCCATGCAGCATAGGCCTATGGGCCTACCCAGGCCTCGGTGACTTTTTTCAAAAATTTCACCGATTCGCTCCGCAACACTTCCTATCGTGTTCTAAATGACGAGACGAGTAAAACGAGACCCCACAACCCTACCGCAAATGTATAGAAGTACGTTTCCCAGGGGGATAAACATCGAACCTATACCCCAGTATGGGATTATATGGGGCTCGGTGACTTTTTTCAAAAATTTCACCGATTCGCACGGGGACACTTCCTATCATGTTCTAAATGACGAGACGAGTAAAACGAGACCCCACAACCCTACCGCAAATGTATAGAAGTACGTTTCCCAGGGGGACAAACATCGATCCTATACCCTCAGTATGGGACTATATAAGGCTATATCGTACTTTTTCAAAAATTTCACCGATTCGCACGGGGACACTTCCTATCATGTTCTAAATGACGAGACGAGTAAAACGAGACCCCACAACCCTACCGCAAATGTATAGAAGTACGTTTCCCAGGGGGACAAACATTGATCCTATACCCTCAGTATGGGACTATATGGGGTTCGGTGACTTTTTCAAAAATTTCACCGATTCGCACGGGGACACTTCCTATCATGTTCTAAATGACGAGACGAGTAAAACGAGACCTCACAACCCTACCGCAATGTATAGAAGTACGTTTCCCAGGGGGACAAACATCGGTCCTATACCCTCAGTATGGGACTATATGAGGCTATATCGTACTTTTTCAAAAATTTCACCGATTCGCACGGGGACACTTCCTATCATGTTCTAAATGACGAGACGAGTAAAACGAGACCCCACAACCCTACCGCAAATGTATAGAAGTACGTTTCCCAGGATGGTCCTATACCTCCCATACCCCATATAGGCATTTTCCCGTAATTTAGGATAAAGTCCGTATTCCGTATTTTTTCAGGAAAATTTTTTACATACACCCACCCTGGAACTAGGGGGAGATAACTCTATTGATAGACAAGCCCCGTTAAGCCCGGCGACCTATATACCCCTCATACCCCATATAGGCATTTTCCCAGGTTTTTCGATAAAGTCCGTGTTCCGTATTTTTTTTTCAGGAAAAATTTTACATGCACCCATCCAGCCATCAAATACCCCTTCACCTAGGCTTCACGTTGATACCTCACTCGACCCCATTCGACCATTAGGGGCTCCCCTAGATGCCAAAACGTCTATTTTCATACCCTTGGGCCACCGCGCATGCGCAGAATGACCCTAATTCAACCCCACACCCAGTCCATCAGATGCCCCTTCATGAATGCTTCACTTTGATACCTCACTCGATCCCATTGGACCATTAGGGGCTCCCCTAGCTCCAAAAAGGCTATTTTCATGCCCTTGGGCCACCGCGCATGCGCAGAAGGCCGATATGTCAACCCCACACCCAGTCCATCAGATGCCCCTTCACGAATGCTTCACTTTGATACCTCACTCGACCCCATTGGACCATTAGGGGCTGCCCTAGCTCCAAAACGTCTATTTCCATACCCTTGGGTCACCGCGCATGCGCAGAATGCCGATATTTCAACCCCACGCCCAGTCCATCAGATGCCCCTTCACGAATGCTTCACTTTGATACCTCCTACGACTCCATTGGCCCATTAGGGACTCCCTAGCTCCAAAACCGCTATTTCCATACCCTTGGGCCACCGCGCATGCGCAGAATGCCGATATTTCAACCCCACACCCAGCCCATCAGATGCCCCTTCACGAATGCTTCACATCGATACCTCACTCGACCCCATTGGTCCATTAGGGGCTTCCCTAGCTCCAAAACGTCTATTTCCATACCCTTGGGCCTCCGCGCATGCGCAGAATGCCGATAGTTCAACCCCGCGCCCAGCCCATCAGATGACCCTTCATGAATGCTTCACTTTGATACCTCACTCGACCCCATCGGTCAACTAGGGGCTCCCATAGCTCCAAAAAGGCTATTTTCATACCCTTCGGCCGCCGCGCATGCGCAGAAGGCCGATATGTCAACCCCACACCCAACCCATTAGATGCCCCTTCACCTAAGCTTCACTTTGATACCTCACTCGACCCCATCGGACCATTTTATCTAGGGACTACTTTTTCTCCGCGGAAGCTTTTTTCCCGAGACCGAATCACCGCCAAAACCACGGCCAAACCGCATCACCGCGCATGAATACATTTTTTTTTTTTTTTTTGGCGGAACTTTTTTTTTTGTCAGTCAGACCGCCATTTTAAACCCACACCCACTCATGCACTGACTCACCCGGGTGAGTGGGGTGGGTTCAAAATGGCGGCACCTTATTTTACACACACAACACCACAAGCCGCCATTTTGAACCCACCCCACTCACATATCACTCACGCATGCGCACCTCCCCAACCTCCCCCAATTGTGACGTCAAAACAGGTTCTGCGCATGCGCAGTGAGGAGGAATTAACTCTACTTGCCCTTTGCATACTACACTTGTCAGTTCTTCATTTTCTCAAAATCTCATCTTTTCAAGTTTCGTTATTAAGTAAGACTTGATTTCGTTACCAATGCCCAAGCGAACATCCAAATAATAAAAGAAAGGGTGCCAGTCACCCATTGTATTGGACTACTCTACTCTCGGTCTGTCTCAAATAGCATATAGGCTGTAATCCAGGAGCTGAAACTTACCAGCCCCGTGGGATGTCGTTGTGCACACGGCAGGTCATGGTAAGAATAGGCCTCAGCTCCTCAGACAGCTTTTTGTAATCTTGAGGCGACCAACTGAGGCACCCGTGGGGTTCCCGGGTGTAAAAAGGAATAGGACCCAACGTCGTGATATGACTGAAATAGTGTTGAAAGCGACGTTAAATCGTTTTCACTCACTCACTCACTCACCCTGAAATTTACCAGAATTGCTATATCATAGGGCCAAGCTCTACTAGAAAAAAAAATCAAAATGGCCAAACTGATAACGTCATTTTCCGGCCGATTTTCGATCTGTCCGCCAAAAGCGAACGTATTATGTGATGGCTATTGCAAATGTCCGTCCCTTCGTGCCCAGTTGTCCAGTCTATTGCTGTGGCTGTTCTATCTAGAGTCGCATTTTCTTTGCATGTGGATACACTATAGAAGGAGACGATGTGTCGCATACACAAATTGAGATAACGGTCAAATTTCGATGTCATATTGATGAAAAAATCAGGAAATCATAAAAAAAAGTCGCAATTTTGGTTTAAGTGGATACATTAGGGGGAGATGTGTCGCGTACCAAAATTGAGGTCAATGTCTCTGCATGTAACGCAAAACTAAAGAAATCATAACAGATCATCATTGTGTTTGTGAGTGGATATATTTGGGGAAATCGTGTATTAAAGGCATACCAAACTTAAAGGTCAATGCTCAAGGTCACTGGCTCAAAAATTTGTTTTGGTGAGTGGATACATTGGGAGAAGATGTTTTGAGTATCAAAAATGGAGATCAAAGGGTCACTCGACCTGAGTGAGTGAGTGAGTGAGTAGGATTTAACGTCGTTTTCAACATTGTTTCAGTCATATCACGACGGTACCTACATGTGCCAGAACACGAGAGTGTCCACAGTTCCTATTATTCTGGACACTGATCAGCCCAGTCAGTACAGCACTCGGTCACCCATCCAAGTATTGACCGAGCTCAACGCTGCTTAACTTCGGTGATCTGACGAGAACCCACTCGACCTGAACAGGACATAGATTAAAATGGGTTGAAGGTTGTGCATTGTGTCCAAACTTTGGATATACGGTACCAATAAGCGCGTTTGCGCAGTAATCTTTGGTACCTAATTAACCAATGCTTCAAAACTTCAAAAAGGCGCATTAATTTATCTAGTCCTAATATTAATCTGCCATTTGAAGAACCAGTCAATATTGTTTAAACAGTGCGACAGAGGTTTGTCCTATTATTATGGCATTTTTTTTTACTACTATGTGATGCGGATATATATGATTGTGTGCATCTCCAGGAGATTATGCTGACTTCATTATGTGAACTGATTTATTGAGCAAAAACGACCTTTTTTACCTCCATTTCAGACAGCGAGATTGCCCTAACCTGATAAGAGGAAAGGAAGGTTAATTTCTGTGTCAAAAGGTCTGGCTCTCTGAATTCCCAAACAAGACAATGATGTGTTTTGGGACAGCTAGCTTTGGCCTTCCAATAGATTACTCAGTTTGTATGTTGTGCTGGTTTATATTGAAGCCAATTTGGCTTTTGTTTATTTATCCAGGAGTGAGTGAATAGAATTTAACGTCGTTTTCAACAATATTTCAGCTATATCACGACGAACCAACTAAGCACCACCCAGCCCAGTTGTGTTCCTGCTACTTCAAAGAAGAAATCTTTGAAGCAACATGGAACCAGATACCCTCCATCCACCCTATAAAACACTGAGGACAGCGCACAAGACACAGACAGGACGCTTACATGGTGCAATAAAGGCAAGTGATATTACAGTGCTAGACATCACATATCAAGTTCCTGTTGCTTCTCAGCAAAATGCATTGTAGCAACAGGAACAACTTCTTCGCAAAATCAGTTTCTTCACATCGTGAGTTTTAATGTGCTTCTTAAAATTTTGCCGATCGCCACACCTGTACTTACACACAGAGCATTTGAGGGGTTTCTCTCCAGTGTGAGTTCTCATGTGAGCCTTCAGTTGTTGCAAATCTGTGAATTTCTTTTCGCATGTCGAACATTTGAATGGTTTCTCTCCCGAGTGAATCCTCATGTGACTGGTTAGACGACTTCGCTTCGAGCAGCTGTATCCACACACAGCACATATGAAAGGTTTTTCTCCAGTATGAAGTCTTATGTGGCATCTCAATGTGCTCTGATCTCTACATCTATATTCACAGATATTACAGTTGAACGGTTTCTCTCCTGTGTGAATTCTCATGTGTACTTTCAATGAATCTTTTTGTGCAGTGATAAACTCACAAGACGAACAATTGAATGGTTTCTCACCGGTATGCGTTCTCAAGTGTGCATGTATTTGATGACGTTGTGTACATCTGTACTCACATAATGGACATGCAAATGGTTTATCTCCATTGTGAATTCGCATGTGAACCTTAAGATTACTCCGCTGGTGACAGAAAGATTTCTTTGCAACGTGAATCCGTACATGCTTATGGGAAAAGGGGTAAATAGGGGGTTGAAAAGGGCATTTACATGAGAAAAGTATATAATATTTCCAAATATTTCGCCCGAACCCAGAACCCCCCCCCCCCCTTGGCTACGGGCCTGCCAAAACGGAAATAATGCGCTCTCCCTTACCAAGATTTATCTCCCATCTTTGGCTTCATCTCAAAAAGTGCTACCATACAAAATAACTCATAAAAATCATAATGCAAATTACACAAATTCTGTCGTTGGTTGTTCATATATTCAAGAGCTATCATTCAATCGAAATTTTCCCCTTGTTTATTGATTGATACAATTTCACTCCTCAGTCCCGACACCCGTCGTTTGGCGCCAAAAAAAAAATGGAGAATGGCTGATTCGGGTAAACCAACTCAGGCTAACGCTGTTGTTAGAAATGTTGTACAAAATGCATTGTCAGCTGTACAGGAGGCGAGAGAATCAACAATTATCCGATTAAATACCAAAACGACGCACATTTATTTTTGATATCAAACATTTTTTTTTTGATATCAAGAATAAAGGAATAAATACCAAAACGGCTTGCCATATGGCAAGCCGTTTTGGTATTTATTCATTTATTTTTGATATCCAAAATAGTATTTTTGATATCAAAAATAAACTTGAATGGTATTTTTGATATAAAAAAAAAGAATTTTTGATATCAAAAATAGTATTTTTGATATCAACAATTATCCGATTAAATACCAAAACGGCGCGCACATTTATTTTTGATATCAAAAAAAGAATTTTTGATATCAAAAATAAAGGAATAAATACCAAAACGGCTTGCCATACTGTACAGCTGACAATGCATTTTGTACAACATTTCTAACAACAGCGCTAGCCTGAGTTGGGTTACCCGAATCAGCCATTCTCCATTTTTTTTTGGGCTCCAAACGACGGGTGTCGGGACTGAGGAGTGAAATTGTATCAATCAATAAACAAGGGGAAAATTTCGATTGAATGATAGCTCTTGAATATATGAACAACCAACGACAGAATTTGTGTAATTTCCATTATGATTTTTATGAGTTATTTTGTATGGTAGCACTTTTTGAGATGAAGCCAAAGATGGGAGATAAATCTTGGTAATGGAGAGCGCATTATTTCCGTTTTGGCAGGCCCGTAGCCAAGGGGGGGTTTCTGGGTCCCCCCCCCCCCCTTTGGAAATATTATATACTTTTCTCATATAAATGCCCTTTTCAAACACTGAAGCGAACCCCCTATTTTCTCCTTTTCCCATACAGCGAACCCCATGATGTGCCCTTTTGGAGTGAAGGCGAACCACCCCTCGGTAAATCCTGGCTACGGCCCTGTTTGGTGTAAGTGGTCCTCTATTTTTGATATCAAAAATAAAAGGTTTATTTTTGATATCGAAAATACTATTTTGGATATCAAAAATTCTTTTTTTGATATCAAAAATAAACGGTTTATTTTGGATATCAAAAATCCTTTTTTTGATATCCAAAATAGTATTTTTGATATCGAAAATTCTTTTTTTGATATCAAAAATAGTATTTTTGATATCAAAAAAAGAATTTTCGATATCAAAAAAAGAATTTTTGATATCAAAAATAAATGAATAAAGACCAAAACGGCTTGCCATATGTGAGTGGATATATTTGGGGAAATCGTGTATTAAAGGCATACCAAACTTAAAGGTCAATGCTCAATGTCACTGGCTCAAAAATTTGTTTTGGTGAGTGAATACATTGGGAGAAGATGTTTTGAGTATCAAAAATGGAGATCACTCGACCTGAGTGAGTGAGTGAGTAGGATTTAACGTCGTTTTCAACATTTTTTCAGTCATATCACGACGGTGCCTACATGTGCCAGAACACGAGAGTGTCCACAGTTCCTATTATTCTGGACACTGATCAGCCCAGTCAGTACAGCACCCGGTCACAGTTATTTTGTATGGTAGCACTTTTTGAGATGAAGCCAAAGATGGGAGATAAATCTTGGTAATGGAGAGCGCATTATTTCCGTTTTGGCAGGCCCGTAGCCAAGGGGGGGTTTCTGGGTCCCCCCCCCCCTTTGGAAATATTATATACTTTTCTCATATAAATGCCCTTTTCAAACACTGAAGCGAACCCCCTATTTTCTCCTTTTCCCATACAGCGAACCCCATGATGTGCCCTTTTGGAGTGAAGGCGAACCACCCCTCGGTAAATCCTGGCTACGGCCCTGTTTGGTGTAAGTGGTCCTCTATTTTTGATATCAAAAATAAAAGGTTTATTTTTGATATCGAAAATACTATTTTGGATATCAAAAATTCTTTTTTTGATATCAAAAATAAACGGTTTATTTTGGATATCAAAAATCCTTTTTTTGATATCCAAAATAGTATTTTTGATATCGAAAATTCTTTTTTTGATATCAAAAATAGTATTTTTGATATCAAAAAAAGAATTTTCGATATCAAAAAAAGAATTTTTGATATCAAAAATAAATGAATAAAGACCAAAACGGCTTGCCATATGTGAGTGGATATATTTGGGGAAATCGTGTATTAAAGGCATACCAAACTTAAAGGTCAATGCTCAATGTCACTGGCTCAAAAATTTGTTTTGGTGAGTGAATACATTGGGAGAAGATGTTTTGAGTATCAAAAATGGAGATCACTCGACCTGAGTGAGTGAGTGAGTAGGATTTAACGTCGTTTTCAACATTTTTTCAGTCATATCACGACGGTGCCTACATGTGCCAGAACACGAGAGTGTCCACAGTTCCTATTATTCTGGACACTGATCAGCCCAGTCAGTACAGCACCCGGTCACCCATCCAAGTATTGACCGAGCTCAACGCTGCTTAACTTCGCTGATCTGACGAGAACCCACTCGACCTGAACAGGACATAGATTAAAATGGGTTGAAGGTTGTGCATTGTGTCCAAACTTTGGATATACGGTACCAATAAGCGTGTTTGCTCAGTAATCTTTGGTACCTAATTAACCAATGCTTCAAAACTTCAAAAAGGCGCATTAATTTATCTAGTCCTAATATTAATCGCCATTTGAAGAACCAGTCAATATTGTTTAAACAGTTTGACAGAGGTTTGCCTATTATTATGCAAATTAGATAGATGACAATTTTTTTTACTACTATGTGATGCGGATATATATGATTGTGTGCATCTCCAGGAGATTATGCTGACTTCATTATGTGAACTGATTTATTGAGCAAAAACCTGATAAGAGGAAAGAAAGGTTAATTTCTGTGTCAAAAGGTCTGGCTCTCTGAATTCCCGAACAAGACAATGATGTGTTTTGGGACAGCTAGCTTTGGCCTTCCAATAGATTACTCAGTTTGTATGTTGTGCTGGCTTATATTGAAGCCAATTTGGCTTTTGTTTATTTATCCAGGAGTGAGTGAGTAGAATTTAACGTCGTTTTCAACAATATTTCAGCTATATCACGACGAACCAACTAAGCACCACCCAGCCCAGTTGTGTTCCTGCTACTTCAAAGAAGAAATCTTTGAAGCAACATGGAACCAGAAACCCTCCATCCACCCTATAAAACACTGAGGACAGCGCACAAGACACAGACAGGACGCTTACATGGTGCAATAAAGACAAGTGATATTACAGTGCTAGACATCACATATCAAGTTCCTGTTGCTTCTCAGCAAAATGCAGTGAAGCAACAGGAACAACTTCTTCGCAAAATCAGTGTAGATTGATACATAATTATCTAGTTCTTGCGCTCTTTTATTCACCCGAAGGCGATATTTTCAGGAAACAAGACAAACACATCGTCATGCTGGTGGCGCCCACATTACTGCCATATTGAATTCACCCATGATGCTCGGTATTTGTGGGAGGTGGTTTGCGAATGGGCTAAAATTCACCCCAATATGAGCTACAAAGTTTCAATGTTTTGAAGCACATCAGAAAAGTGGGAGGTGGAGTAATAAATCAAAAAAATCGGTGAGGGCCTTAGATATGAGCATTTTTAATTTCAATGAATGTCTGGAGATCTAATACGATTACATTTTTCATTTTAAGAAATAAATTGTGTGAGATTGACAAGAACATATCCCTCTATCAACCCTTCACTCATTCACATGAACGGTATTACAGAATAATAGATGCCATGCTGGTATAACTACGATGACAAAACTGTTATGGGGTGTCCAACCCCGTATCGCTCTTTTTAATCTGATGCTGACACCAATATAATTATCTACATTCATGTACAAGGAATAGAAGTAATATAAAAATGCAAACAAACAAGAGCATGGGGGGGATTATCTTTGTTCCAGTTCCCTTCACGGCCATGGTTTCCCGCTCAGTGTGCTACATGCCTCCCCCTATGTATTCCAATCTAGGCCCGTGAAAGTTCCCCTGACTCATGTGCTTATGAACTTTACCACCCCATTGATTGAACTAACAATAAATCCTTTATCCTTCAAATCAATATTTTACAATCTATACATACAGCACTCGTTCAATTTTAATTGCCGCTCTCAGTCACGAACTGTATGGTAACTAGTGATTGTTAACAGGTTTGCAAGCCAGGTCCTTACCAAATATCGAGCCAGTTTATTTAGTTTTCTTCACATCGTGAGTTTTAATGTGCTTCTTAAAATTTCGCCGATCGCCACACCTGTACTTACACACAGAGCATTTGAGGGGTTTCTCTCCAGTGTGAGTTCTCATGTGAGCCTTCAGTTGTTGCAAATCTGTGAATTTCTTTTCGCATGTCGAACATTTGAATGGTTTCTCTCCCGAGTGAATCCTCATGTGACTGGTTAGACGACTTCGCTTCGAGCAGCTGTATCCACACACAGCACATATGAAAGGTTTTTCTCCAGTATGAAGTCTTATGTGGCATCTCAATGTGCTCTGATCTCTACATCTATATTCACAGATATTACAGTTGAACGGTTTCTCTCCTGTGTGAATTCTCATGTGTGCTTTCAATGAATCCTTTTGTGCAGTGATAAACTCACAGGACGAACACTTGAATGGTTTCTCACCGGTATGCGTTCTCAAGTGTGCATGTATTTGATGACGTTGTGTACATCTGTACTCACATAATGGACATGCAAATGGTTTATCTCCATTGTGAATTCGCTTGTGAACCTTAAGATTACTCCGCTGGTGACAACTGTACTCACACACCGAACACTTGAATGGTTTCTCTGAAGTATGAAGTTTCATGTGTGCATTCAGATGACCTTGTTCGGTGAACTTATTACCACATGTCGTACACTGAAATGGTTTCTCTCCAGTGTGAGTTACCTTATGTCTATTTAAACCAGATTGCTGGGCAAATCGGTGTCCGCATATTGAGCACACAAATAGTTTATCGTTTTTAGGCCTAGCCGAGTCCGTGTGAGATCTCAAGTGAGCATTTAGGCTACTTTTCTGTCTACATTTGTACTCGCAGAGAGAACATTCGAACGGTTTCTCTCCAGTATGAGTCTTCATGTGCGAATTCAGCTGACTCAGACGTACGGAACTGTACTCGCATTTTGAACACTTGAAAGGTTTATTTCCAGTGTGATTCCTTAAGTGTCTCTCCAAATAATATCGTCTTGCAAATCTCGTTCCACACATGGAACACTCATATGGTTTCTCTCCAGTATGGGTAATCATGTGTTTATCCATTCTGTGTTGTTTCAGGCAGGCAAACTCACACATCGAACACTCTAGTCTCTCTCTAGAATGAGTTGCCATGTGTTTGGTGCGATTACTGATATGCCTGAACCTGCGTTCACATATGGAGCATTGGAAAGGCTTCTCGCCAGTGTGAGTTCTCTCGTGGGAGTTCAGATGGTGTCGTTGAGTACAACTGAACTCACAAACCGAGCACTTGAAGGGTTTTTCACCAGTGTGTTTCATCAAGTGTTTACCCAGTCGGAGTTGTGTTGTACACATGCAATTGCACACTGGACATTTGAAAGATTTCTTTGCAACGTGAATCCGTACATGCTTATTCAAACGGAGCTGCGTTGTACAGACATACTCACACACTGTACACTTGAAGGTTTGTTTTTCAGCATGAGTCACCATGTGCTTATTTAGACGGCGCTGTGTTGTACACATATGTCCACATTCGGAACACATGAAGGGGTTAATTCCAGTATGGGTTATGAGGTGTTTATTTAGATCGATCTGTGTTCTACACATGAACTCACACTCCAGACATGTGAAGACTCTATCTTTAGAATGAGTTCTAATATGTTCATTAAAATGGATCTGGTCTATACAGATGTGCTCACAAACGGAACACCTGACTGATTTCTCTCCAACATGAGTTCTCATATGTTCATCTAAGTTTATGTGATCTGTACACATGTGTTCGCATACAGAACACTTGAACGGTTTCTCCCCAACATGAGATCTCAAATGTTCATCTAAGTTTATTTGATCTGTACACATGTGCTCAGATACAGAACACCGGACTGGTTTCTCTCGAACATGAGTTCTGCTATGTTCATCTAAGTTTGTTTGATCTGTACAGATGTGCTCACATACAGAACACCTGGATGGTTTCTCTACAGCATGAGTTCTGCTATGTTCATCTAAGTTTATCTGATCTGTGCAGCTGTGCTCGCATACAGAACACTTGAACGGGTTTTCTCTTACATGAGATCCTATATGTTCATTTAGACTGACAGGGCCCGTGCAGATTTGCTCACAAACAGAGCGCTCGAATTGTTTCTCTCCAGTGTGAGGTCTCATGCCTGCATTCAGATGGTCCCGTTGGAAGTAAGAAAACTCCAAGCGCTCGTCTTCAACAGATTTCATGAACTCTTTCAGAATATTGTTGCTCAAACCTCCAACGCAATGCATGAAGAACCAGAAGAGTGGCGAAGCACGTGAACGTATCAGTCGTCTTGACAACGCCCACTTCCTTAATCCGATTGACTTGACATCAAAGCTTCTACGGGTGTACCCGCGTTCCTCAACTGGAAATATGTTCTTCTGGTCTTCTGTCACATTACGTCATCCATCTGGATTGCTGAGAGTTTGGCACCCACAAATAGACTTGGCCTATTCTGCGAGCAAATCTGTTAAACAAAATGACGGAGTTAATCGTGGTAATGGTTTATATCCTTCTGATTTCTTTGATAGGCATTTAGAAGTCGGCGTATATAACACAAGGCTATTCTATGGATAACAACTTCTTTACTGCTGTGGAGCTGACGTTTCGTTGGAGATACTTCCAACTTTTTCAAAGCTAATGCTGACGTTTCGTTTCATTAGCTTTGAAAAAGTTGGAAGTATCTCCAACGAAACGTCAGCTCCACAGCAGTAAAGAAGTTGTTATCCATAGAATAGCCTTGTGTTATATCATTCTGGTAGATTATATTTTAAAAGTGATTCTAACATGCTCCACGTTATAGCCGTGCGCTGATTGGTCCAGACCTCAAAACATACGGAGATTATCACACGATAAACTTCATTTGTTTTGTTGTCATCTGTTTACATTCACGTGCCGAACTGGTGACGTCTAATTCTTGTGACGCAATGCCACAAAGTTGAGCGACGATTGGTTCATTCACTGCGCAGTGGGCGGAGTTCACACAGCTGCAGCTCGTGAACGAACAGCACGCGCGAGCATGGCCTGCAAACCAGTCACGAAATTCTCGCATCAAAACGGGACAAGTTTGCAGAAAAGTTGCCATTCCGCTTATGAAATGAGGAAATATTTATCATTGTGCATCTTAGAATGGAGTTAATGACCTTCTTAGTGAATATTATCGTGTAATAATTTTTCGATGTTTAGTTTTAGACTTCATCAAAAAACCTCGCGGCTGCGCCGCTCGGTTTTTTGATTGACGGTCTAAAACAAAACATCGAAAAATTATTACACGATAATATTCACTAAGGCGGTGATTAACTCCTAATTCTACCACACCCCATGTGTTTTACCAAATAACATTATTACATGTGGGATCTAATTGAAGCCTACCAGAGCTCTGGAAGAAAAAGCCCCCGAAATATGTTTAAAAATATCCTAAACTTTAACAAAACGCGAAGGTACCAAAAAAAAAGACAAAAAGAAAAATGCATCCGGACCTGATAAAAAAGCCCATGTACCGGAAAAAGCACCACATTTGTACAAGAAGCGAACATACCTGGAACAAAGTAACCGGGAATCGGTTTATGAAACCACGCATACTTGATTCAACGTCACCCACAACATGGCTGACAACGTCGAAAACGACAGCAAGATAGAGTGGATTTTCTTCAGTTTCTCTCACTACCAGAACGATAAAACACATTCTAAAATCCCCGGCATACCCCAGCCTAACTGTCGCTCTGTCATTTTAAGTCGTTTTTGGCGTACTTTTCTCCTGAAACGCGATGCCGACCGTGGATTTGCAGTTTTCAACGAAAATCAATTCTTGTAACTTGTGTTATTTCCCTTTTCCAGTAAACAATATTTCGAACTTTCCTTCTATCGTTGCTGCTGGTTTAAAGTAAAAAAGCGTAAAAAAAGTTTAGGCTAATTGATGAATAGTTTATAGAATAACGCGTATATTTCAAATTCCGTTGACCATTTCTGTCCCAGATGATTATTTTATCCCATGGTATACAATCTTCTGTTCATTTTATGTGGATGTAGGGTAGTTTTGTTTTGTTTTTGTGTGACCTGTTTTCGTGGTAATGCATCAAGAATAGCCCGCCCTGCTAATTCGAAACTGGAGATAAAATTCGAAATTGATAAAAAAAAATGGGTGTTGATAATGGGTGCAATAACAGCTGTCAATATAAATGTGACCCAGAAGTGGCAAAATGACCGTATGCCGCCTTAGTCCAGTATAACGTGACACCAGGCTTTCTTTTTTAATATGTTGTTGTTTACTGACAAGCCTGGTAGTCTTTCATAGTGCCCGAGGAGGAGGTCCCGAGAAGGGATGGACGGCGATTTAACAGGGAGGCAACTGATTAAGCAGTTCCTGTGACTGGAGAAGGGTGCTGATGCTGGAGTTTCCGGTATCATGGCATGGAGGAGAGAGAAACGGATGGTGTCTGCGAAGTACGTGGTAAGATTCTGTCGTTTTGTTGCATTTTATGCCGACTAAAATCCAGACTTTCGTCGGAGATCTAAATTCAAATGCTTAGTCGGTTAAATTAGGTTAAGGGTTACAGAGTGGTATGTTGCATAGATCAATTCATTATGTTACGGCTCCGTGCCGATCCGAAGACCGAGAGCACCTGGCAAACTTTTCTGAGGACATGTTTGCACTTTCACATAAGGCTATTGCTCAGTTTAGCTATCGCTCTATTGCTAAAATGGCCTATAATAGCGAAAATGAGCAATTATAGCTAAAATGGGCATCTTGCTCTAACCTAGTCCAATACAATGGGTGACTGACAGCCTTTCTTTTATTATTTGGATGTTCGATTGGGCTGTACAGTCCCATTGATAACGAAGACAAGCGCAGGTGCAGAAATCTTCCTCCAGAAAAATAGGAGATTTTGAGAAAATAAAGAACTGACAAGCACACTCACCAGTATGAATGAATTGCTCGTGTTTCAAGGCACAAAATTACACCACCCACACACCTGAACCACTCTACGTAAAGTTCCACGGAGACAACAAACTGTCACATGTTCCAGAGCACCGAAAATCCGTCCAAAAATGGCGAATATGGCTTCACACTAAAGCATTATTGGAAGTAATCACACGATCCCTCGTGTCACATGGTGTACACAAACGCACGTGTACAGAAAGGGATCTTTCAAGAATTACCAAAAACCGAGCACAAAACTTGTGCGTTAGTCAGATAATTTGAGAAGACCCCGTATCTCAGAGTATCACATGATAATTTCGTTCACACGTGTTGGTGTGTGCCTACGTCACTTCCCTTCATATGCCAAACACAGGCATTTGATAAGGGTCAGTATAAGTTGGGTATCTCAGTAATATCTTAATTATCCGTGGTAGTTATGTATCTTCATATATGGACCCAACCAACTAAGGTCGCAGACAAGGTACCGCACTGTCCATTACAACCCGAATTTAGATAGAAATTTCCAAGGGAAAAGTCACATACCTTTTATCCAATAAATGATGTTTGTTGAACATACCTGCTGCATTGATTTTAATTATTTACTGCAACAAAAAGATGTATTTCATGTAACTCGACAAATATGGTTGAAACAATTTTCTTAACAACGTTAACCGAACATGAGGAGATGCACGGCATTTGATAGGCCAATATCGCTGTCCGCATTCCATGGAATTTGTGATGACCGTAGCAACCAGTGCATTGACCAATCAAACGACTCGTACTTGTTACGTTTCGGAAAACGTTGTTAAGAGAATTTCAAACAAGATGGCGAGTGATTTACCTTCACTCCGTGTTAGAAGAATGGGGTATATATAACATTATGACAATAGTGAGTATATAAAGTTTTATTTGTTACTACACCGACACAGAGGTCAATTGTGATTCATTTATCAATGAATAACTAACTGTGGGCCAGAGATCATCCATCCATACTGACTCCATGTTACTAGTATATGGGGCATATATAACAACAGCATGAGAAGGGCGAGTACACTACACATGCATATCATTTTAATCATTACAAAGACAAATTGGTGGCTGATGATAACCCATCCATTACTGACCCTTATCAAATGCCTGTGATGCCAAAGTAGAAGGCGCCTAATTTTTTTACGCTGATCGGACAAGATTTATCTGCCTATGGCTTAATTAGAGATCGACGAATGCCTGGAATGTGCCATTTTGTGGATCTAAGCTGCACGGATACATTCAAACCGGTCAGTAATCATGTCAATTAATTATTGCGTCACAATTTGACAATTTCTGAAGTCCGAAGCCCTGCCTCTTGAAACAAGATGGCAGCCTATGTGACTGTGATACGGACATAGTAGACATCAACATATTAAAGGAGGACGTATTCCAGTCACATTATATTGGACTAGCTCTAACCTGCTAATGCCGCCTTGGAAAACTTGTCATACCAGTAAAACATGTTCAGCAGGAATTGAAGCATCTACCGCGACCTTGTAGCTAGATCTTCGACATATGTTGTGGTCGATAGCCGGTGCCGAAAATCTACTTGTTCGGATCTGAGAACATTACTGAAAAACTCGAATATTACACCATAAACAAGAAACGAAATACCATACCAAATTGTAAGGTCATGCGCGCGGTAAACATATTCAGTTCATCAAAAGTAACATATGCCTTTTGGATCGAACGCGGACTCAAACTTTTAGCGAATTTTTCGATAGAGAACTTCACCCCAGTTGTAGTCTAATGTTTTCACTAATAATGAGCTACAGATCTTCAGCAGTTTTTCACGATAAAATCAAAATTCCGTGTTGTTTTTTTTCCCATTCCACGACAGCTTATTTTGGTTGGTCGTGATCTACAGTTACGGTTTCAGTAGTATGCGTCGATGAACTGACGTAACATACTTCTCCATTTAAGCTCTTACTCTTAATTTCTCATCTAACTTTGATGTTACATGTCTAATTTTGTGTAACACCATTGCATATCTGGGTCATTCCATACTAAATCATCACAATCATCACCACAAATATGCATGAAATTTGGCATGATTTAGTTAAACAAATTACTAAAATATATGAAATTTGACCTGATGTCCATCAACTGCCATTTTCAATCTGTCGTTATCTTCGTCATTGTGGCACATAGAAATGTGATTCTTGCATCACCTGAAAGATATTGTACTTAAATTATGAAAAAATATTAAAATTCGTCACGGAAATCTTTTTAACATTCTTTTTACCTTGATCTCTGAAAGTATATAGTTTTCAAAGCCATGAAATTTGGGTCACAGATTGCTTGCAACGCAAACAAGACTTGCTGAGAATTCTGTGATAGGTTCCCCGTTGATTCTCACATAAAGAGTCGAATGAACTTGAAATCTCAAAAAGATCAATCAAACTTCGTTTGGCTCTTATTCGAGAACCCATGCAAGGACTCAACCCCCCCAATCCCCGAATCATTTGAGAAGTACCGGTATATAATTTTCGAAGTCAACGTCAAATGTCTAAAATGTCTAAAATTTGAGATTCAAAGGTTTTTCATATATAACCTGAGCACCACGAATGACGAACCTGTCCAAAGTTCATTTGATTTAGAGTGATATGAATTATGAGAATTATGTGGTCTGGTTTATGATTAGGATTGAAAACAAACATAAATCGCAATGTGTTCACATAGGCCTACAGGATCTCGCCAGGAAATGGCTGAACCATATAGGTCTACATGCAGAATGGGTTTAGATAAAATGAAAGTGAAATTGTGCTTGCAGTTGAAACATGGTTTAATTTTTCTCAATGGAACACGCAGCCTTGTGTTGAATACTTTGAATGGAGTAGTCTCATACTGTGTACAGCTGAGCTCTAAACACTCCCACTTTATGTAAATCTAATTTGACTCCGTCCTCTCCCCTCCGATCCATATTTCGATCCATGTAATCATGTATTGCCAGGATGAATGATTCTGTCTATACATTGAGTGCAGCCGGACAGATAATCCGCGTTACTTTTCAGTAACAAGTCATACTTTTGCGTACGGCAAGAGAATGTATCTAACGCGCGAATGGTACATTGCATTCTTTCCTGCTGGAAGTTGATAATCATCGAGCGACCACATCTGAGTATTTTTCAAGGTATTCAAGTTTGTTATTGTATACTAATTACTATATTTCAATAACTTAAAACAGATGCGTCTCAGCCGTGAAATTTTCATTTGAGAGAATCGTTTATGTTTAATTCCGATTCATTTGCCAGCCGAAACTCGTGTTACTGTCAGAGGTCACTGTATTCCCGGGAAAACTTAAATCAGAAGTTAAATGGGGAAAACTTAAAAGAATAATAGTCATTTACTAAGTTGAACAGATGTACACGCCAAATCGCTTGATGGTACGGTGCCGCAAGTATGAGCGAAAGTTGTCAACAAAAACTGCAATGGTCCATTTAGGGGCTGGTCAAGAATTAGCATCTTCATTTTATGAAGCGAATATTTACGTTCCTGCTTCGAACTTCCCTTGATATATCTGGCTCACTTTCAATGTTCAAAGAACTTATAAATAGACACGAGACGCCACTGACATCGAAAACGTTTGAAATCCAAAATGGGTTGCACAAGAGCGTTAATATTGATTGGTGGGCTAATACAAACACCATATTTCGAGGACGGACGCCGCAAATAGAGGATGATTTCACTCTATTCACAATCGACGTGTATGTTCTGATTGGTTCGTCTTTTGTTCGTAGGTGAAATCAACACCTCAGATTATGAACACTGAAGGAGATCAGATAAATCAAGGCAGGTTGGAAGTGGGAACGTAGAAATCGGCTGGATAAAATGAAGATGAGAATTCACATCCACACATCCACAAGCCCCACTGTCATAATGTATGGTCCATCCGGTTTCGAGATACACCAAAAATAGCAACCAAAAACACTTACTTGCATTTCAAATGCAGCAGAGAAAATCCGAGTCAAGAAATGTAAACTTCTCTACCATATTGGTACAAGGGTTTTTTCCAAAAAATATACCCACCCTCGTATTGAATGGTCCGGAATTACTCCTGCCTTTTTGTATTTTTAGATCAAAATACAAATAAATTAATATTTCTATCACCTATCTTGAATTCCACATTATAAAGTACCACAAAGGAATAGAACACAATTTCAACTAAATTGTTTATAGGGAAACTCGTCCTTAGGTGAGGGGGGGTGGATATAATATTTGGAAAATTGTACCAATATGGTGGAGATGTTTACATTTCTCAACTGGGGTTTTCTCTGCTGCATTTGGAATGCAAGTAAGTGTTTCTGGTTGCTATTTTTGGTGTATCGCGAAACCGGATGAACCATACATTATGACAGCGTACACAATTTTCAAATAATTGTCACTACGTCATTTCTTTAAGACTGGTAGGTCATAACAATCCCACAGTTGCGATTAGTGGCGATTAGTTTACACCCAATCTCTTGTTTTGATTCGCTGTCACTTCCTTTTGATTGTTATATCGAAGAAGATGTCCAGTTTTAATAGATTCAGAGTAAAAGTCGATCCTCGAAATTTGCTGATAACCGGTCATTCGCCCAGTTTTACCTGAATACAAATCCTAAAATTGTGGTCACTGGTCAGGATTTTTTTCTTTTCTCTCATTTATTTCCATTAATTTAAGTTGGCTGCTATGCAACATATTTAATCCAAGGCGAACTTGATGAATATTTTCCTGTCCTTTCTGTTTTACAATACACGCCTTGCCGGTCATCTAAAAATAGCAAAATCGCCCACTCCGATAGTGCAATGCGAAACCACCAGTAAACTTTTGCACCACGCATACTGTAAGTATAGGCATATTTCTAGGTTTTTCAGCCGTACACTGTGAAATCCTAAACAGAAAGGTAAATAATTTACAAAAAGAAAATAATAATAATAATAATAGGGAGAAAAAAAAGAAATAAATACAATTGCTGCATATCTACCTACCCAGTTGTTCTGATATCATTTGGCAGCTCACCGTCGGTGCCCTCGCTGAATTCTCCCACTACCCGAATCCGTGGATTATTCAGGAATATATAACGCTGATGAATACGTCGGGACAGGCCAGGCAGGAACTAGGTGACATCTCAACTTACTCACTCCTGTCATAAATTAGACTGTGCGTATGAAAAGAGTATTTAAATCCATGATATTTTTCATGGTTCAGCTTTCTACGAAGTTAGTCAACACTTCATAATCACCGAATCTCAACTGTTCCTGTGTCCGGAGACATAAGAGTATGAGCTTTATCTGAAGACACAGATAAAAACAGATATAATACATATTTACCAAGATGATAGAGAGGATATACCACGACTCCCGAACTCTTGTACATGTACAACCATTTAACGGAACCCGATTTCGAAGCATTAGTTCCGGAACCCATGGCCGCATCACGTGACCTAAATGATGATGTACCATTTGAAGAAAGTACTCATCAGAAGATTCAGCAAAGTCAAGGTCATTGTGCAGTCAAGGTCATTGTGCAGTCAAGGTCATTGTGCGCCTGTAACTACGAGAACCTCTCATCCATCATCCGACATGTCCTAACGCATGGCACGATCATACGTAGAAACTTCTGCTCATAGCCATGCGGTAACGTGTGATATCTAAGTTTATTTGGGCGTTTCCCAAATGGTCACATGCGATTGGTCCCGTGAGACCCGACATCGGCGCAATCACATTCATAAAATGAAGACACACCTCCAGAAAGCGATCGATTGAAATGATCTCTTGGTGGCCCTCGAAGTGCCCCCATCACAAAATAAAAATCATATCATTTTCCTGTGAACTGCCGCCGATTTTATTTTTTCTAATATGTTAGGCCGTTTGTAATATGATTTTACTTAAGAAAAACAAAGAAGCATTTAGAGTGAGAAATAAAATAGCTAATTCGCACAACTTCGGTTTGGTCTCCCACAATCTTGCGCCTCGAGCACTTAAGTGCAATCAACATGTCTCACATTTGAGATTCCCAGGTCAAAATATTTGAATACGGATAATTTCATTGGCTCGTTTAAATAGAGCGGACATGTGACTTGATGCTTGGGGAAGCTGACATGGGACGAAATACACGGAGAATGAAGCCATTGAGCTAAGGGTAGTGTTAAGTGGAACGTGAAATGCCCTTAGCAAGATAAGATGCTCTCCTCGTGCCCAAGATTCATCTGCTCAGAACATGCTGGAAGGTCAAAGTCTGTCCAAGCCAGTAGTCATAGCAACCCAGTCTGTGAATCCACAACACCCAGACAACCTATCAATTTCAGGCGGATTGACTCTTTCTTGTGCACCAGAGCAGACGGAAAATGTAAGCTTCTCTGTCTGTTATTGATGTTTTTAAACTGATTTAATTCCATTGACTTCAAAGAACGGCGAGGGGTTTCGCGGGCACCAAGAACATTTGTGGGGATACTTTTAATATTGGTATTCATTAAATGTGCTAATCAATCGATTCCGGGCCGAGTCATACCTTAGACTTTAAAAATGGAACCCAATTATATTTCAGGAATTTATGTGGTCTCATTTTGAAGTAGGGATTTTAAAAGATCCTGAAGCTCACAGCTGCACATCAAAGTTTTCCACTTGTGAAAATAAGTGAGTACATGCCTTGTGCGTCATGTTACCATGCTCGTACAGGAACCATCGCCGATGTTTGTGTGACGTGGTTACCACTACGGTACACGGTACATGTACCATGATGCTGTCTACAGTGTTCACACAAGTGGGAAACTGTTGTCAATAGCTACAGACATGGTATACTTCATTTATCAATTCCATCGCTTTGGCGAGATGGAACACACACACGTGTCTTCCCGCCAAGAATTCGAGAAGGAATAGTCAGCCAGCCGCATAACCCGTTACCGGTGTACGATAGTTGTTCTTTCTGATCAAACTATCCACGATAGACTGATGTCGGCAAAACCTGTCTAGCTGCGATCAGCGCCTCCCCCCCCCCCAAGAAAAAGATCCGAAGCGCTCCGATTACTTTTCAGTTCTGCAGTACGCCTCTGTTGACTTTCAGTTAAAAAGAATGATATTTTCTTCTATATATGCGCAAAGCAGATGAAAAGTAGATACTCATTTGCGAAGCTCAGGGAGTTGTTTGGTCGGATACAAACTGAACCGCGTGTGCTTGGGTTTCTACCTATATGTCATAGTTACTACTGGTCGAGCGGTCTAAGGCGCTTCGCTGGTGACCGGAACGGGTTCGAGACCAGCTGGTCCATGTTTGGAAGTTTGTCAGTTACTTGCCGACGGGGGTGGTTCTCTCCGGGTACTTCGGCTTCCTCCACTCATCATGAGTGAAACAATCTTGAGTGTGACATTAAGCTACCCCCCCCCCCCCCTTTCACTACTGAGTGTAGGGTTAAGTGCTGAGTGAGCCTGTAAAACGGAGCATGCGCTGTGGCGAGAATGGTCGAGGGGTGGTGTCAAGATTCAAGATTATTTCTTATGAGTCTCCCATTCTTGAATTATTTTCTGGGGAGAGGAAAAGATATGTCGATGTTTCAGGGCGGCCATAATGTTCTTCAATAATCTGGTTTTGTGTAGTTACAATCTTTTGTCTTCTGATGTACTACGCAAACTGTAATTTCATAAGTGAGAATATTTAAGAAATATTCTAGAAAATATTTTTTGCCAAGTAGGTCTGGTTCAAATTCCCTACAGTGATAATAGTCGGGGCGGGATATGTGCTGAAATTGTAGATGATTTCAGAGGCGCCGATTGAAAACATGGTTGACATACTAACCAAAAGATAGCTCAAATTATGATGTATGTCTGCACTTAGGTTAATGTGTCGTTATAGAAGCTCTGTGACTGGCTGTATGTTGCCCCTGTCCTCTCCTCCAGCCAATGAAATACCGGATTTCGTTTTAAAAAAAATTTGAAATAGACAAAATATTTGAAAACTTTGTGATGTCCCTGTTTGTTTGTTTGTTTTTTTTTTTTTTTTATTTGTTTTTTTTGGTAAAACTCCATTGCCTGTTATGGTTGATGTTAAGGGAGATATGTATGGAGCAGTATAATGTCTGGTAAATAATGGCAAACTTAAGAGAAGAGTAAGAGTAAGTTTCGTTTATCGACGTCATATAGTATTGAATGTTTGTGATGTATTTTTCACAGAAATGCGAGACAACCTTCCCCGTGACGGTGTACAAATTTCATGATCAACACAATTCAGCAGTGGAAGTGCCCAGTGAAGGAACAACCTTTCAGAACTCTTGCAACGAGGGCCCCCCATCAGAAGCTTCGAAGGAAGCAGTAATGGACCCAACTTCAAACAAAGCAGACACGGGTTCGATTTTAAACAAACCAGACACCGATTCAGCTTCAAACAAAACAGAAAAGGATGCAACTTCAAACAAAGCAGACACGGATTCAACTTCTAATAGATCAACGGATTCAACTTCAAACATTACAGCAATCGATTCAACTGCAAATACAGCAGCAACGGCCACAACTTCAAACAAAACAGCAACAAATTCAATCAAAGGTGGAACATCGACCATCGGACGTGGCAAGCCTCATCAGTGCCTATACTGTGACTATTGCAGTAAGAGATCACACGATCTTCAGGTCCACACACGACAGCACACCGGTGAAAGACCATTCCCATGTTCACTATGTGATTACAGGTCTAGTAGTCGCGGTAGCCTTGGGAACCATATGAAAAGGCACACAGAGGAAAAGCCACACAAGTGCTCAGAGTGTGATTACAGCTGTATCCGTAAGTTCCAACTGGTTCAGCATTACCGAAAACATACTGGCGAGAGACCATACCAGTGTTCAGTGTGTGATAACAGTTATCGCTGGAACGCTGACCTCCGGCAACACATGCTATCCCATATGGGTGGGCAGTCGTTCAAATGTCCGCTCTGCGAGAAATACTTCAAAAGAAAAAGTGGAATGCAAGACCACATGAAAATACATTCAAGTTTAGAGTCGCCTGCCGGACAGAAGCCATACAACTGTCAGGATTGCGATTTCAGTTGTTTACGGAAGGTGGATATGAGAAAACATGTTCTAATACATACGGGAGAAAAGCCTCACAAATGTTCGTTGTGCGATTACAACGGTAGGTTGAGTAGCTCGTTGAAAGCTCATATGGTGAAGCATACGGGAGAAATGCCATATTTGTGTTCAGTTTGCGGTCAGACTTTCGCGCGGAAGAACAACCTGAAAGAACATCTGGATTCACATGCTGGAAGAAAGCCATTCAAGTGTTCGGTGTGCGAGTACAGGTGCACTCAGAGCGGAACCTTGAACCGGCACATGAAGTTGCACACTGGGGAGAAGCCTTTCAAATGCTCCCAGTGTGATTACACGTGTGTCGACAAGAGCACTCTCTATAAACATATGGTAAGGCATTCCGATATGAAGGCATATGAATGCTCACTTTGTGGTGCGAGATTCAAACGAGGAAGCGATCTAAGATATCACACAAAGACACAACACAGGCAAGGTTCCGACAATCTGTATATGTGTACAATCTGTGATCACAGCGCTGTCGACAATGATGCTCTGAAAATCCACTTAATACTGCATTCTGAAGAAGATCGATGACAGTGACCCCTCTGTCACAAATCATCCTGCTTATTGGGATGCCGGTAACACGTGTGATTTTGAAGCCGTCATATTTATATCCATGTATAACTGCCGTGCGGAATTCTACCAAGGAGCACAATTTTCAGCTAGGATGATCCTAACAAGGAGTTTCTATAAATCTCCAAAGGGTGACGCCCTATAATCTTCTAATACATGTGCGCATGACTGAAACATTCTTGCCGTCGATGAGCAAATTATACACTAATGTTGATATACTGACAATCATTAAAGTTATTATCCATTACGGTTAATCCAGTGGTTAACATCTCGTACTCTCGCCAATGCTGCCCTGGTTCGACTCCGCGTGGTGTCGACTCGGTCGTGTGTGAGATTGGGTTGTCTGGTCCCAGGGCGTGGTCGTGGGTTTTCCTTCGGGTACTCCGGCTCTCCCCCACACCGAAAAACAAGATATTTGATTGTGAGATATATATCTGTGTATCAATGTACTCGGCCCAGTGGACGATTGGCTTATAGCCAAACTGGTTACCGAGGATAAAGAATGTTCATTATTATTATTATTATTATTATTATTATTATTATTATTATCAACCAATAAAATTAAAACATTAACCAGGTAACATATTTAAGTTATATAGTTTCAGTGATGTTTTTGTTCGTTTTTGTATCTGTCAGAACGAACGTGTTCTCCTGTAATTATGACAACCTTCAACGGGAAGACTTTATACCACTAACAGGCTGTCTAACATGCATACTGATTGGTTAAATTAGAGTTATGACGTCACGCTCCTACATTTGAAACGCTTTGATTGGTCACTCTATTTTTTAGATGGGAGATAACCCTGGGACATCCCTTAAAAGGAACAATATTTGAAAATTTTGACACAGCGTCAAATGTTATTTATATATTATCTGAATTTGTCTAAAGATGTATCACTCTTCAGGAGGACATGTGTACCAAACACCATCTGAACACTCTAACCCTTTCTTCTTAACATTTTTTTCCCCTATTTTGTCAAATCGACAAATTTACAAAAAGAACAAATTAGGACTCAACAAATTGTTATGTATAGAACACTGACACACGCACATCAACATTGATAACGTATGTACATAAACAAATATTGCTGTAGAAATTGTTAAATCGACATCGCGTTCAGTGACATTTGCTAAGCCATGTACAAGAATTATCAGATGCAAATCTGTTCTATTCTATTCTTCACTTTAGATAAATCTTCGCGATCAGATTTTGCACCCCGCCCCCCCCCTCCATGAATTAGACGGGAATATATATTCCAGTTTGTTGATTTGAACTTGATATTTCTTGCATTTTAAACATCAAGAAGGCTCAACTATTGATGCAGTTTATGATAAGATGATACTGTTGAATAATGATGTCACTTATCGTGAATATTCCGAGACTCGGGAGTCGTAACTGTGACAAGATTAGTGCGACAAATGTGCGTCTGGAGCCTTATGCGACAGGTTTACTGTAGCAAGTGCGATATGTGAAGTGTAATGCGATGGGGGTGGGTGGGGTGTGACAAGTGTGGAGCGGCAGGGGTGACACACTAAAAATTATGTATATCGGCCTCGTAATAGACACATTTTTGCGACGAACGGGCTGATTCACATTTCTCTACATAGTCATAGAAAGCCCCCAGTCGACATCTCTCGGCTGACTTGTACATTGAATGCATTCGCGAATCGTGTCTCTCCATTATCGCGGAGCGATTTCCGCTACTTTACCGGATTCTGTTCGGCCTTCATTGGGTGGAGAACAGACTCGAGAAACCTCATAAATTACAGGTTTTTCATACCACTTCGGAAACAGATATTGCCTGAGCTTACAAAATATATAGGTATAAATAACTTTCGTATGCTCCAAGAGGTGTGGTAGATCTGTAATTTTCAACAATTAGGACATCACATGACTCGAAAATGGCGGGTTATGTTGGGGTTACGTCGGTAGACTTTAGCTGATTGACTGACGAAGTCACGTGTTTTTGATTTCTGGAAGTTCCCTCTTCCAGTTGCCGAAAGTAGGCTGCTTGGGGGTACACACGATCCCAGGGTCAGTCTTACCGCGTATAGATGACCGAAATGAATGCTACTGTAATATATTTTCCATGTAATGAAGCATGAACATTATGTAAATACTATCAGTATATCACTATTTCAGGCTCCAGTGTCATGATTGTGTACGTTGTTTATTCATCGATAATTATTTGTCTGTCAACAAATTTGTCTCTCAAGATGCGTTTATAAGTATGCAAGTGATCCAATAAGTATCTGAAAAAAACCATGGGAATTCTCCAGATCAAAAAAAAAAAAAAAGAAAAAAAAAGAAAGATGACCAATGTGACTTGGGGTCTAGTTGTGCAAGATACCTTTTTTGGTCCGATTCGAAAATCCAATATGGCCACCAGGCAGCCATCTTGGATATCCCCATGAAACCTTGTTATCGCGATTTCTCATGCAGGAACTACTTTATGGATCTTTCTCAAATTTGGTACACAGGATCCCCTTGGGGTCTAGTTGTGCAAGATACATATTTCGGTCCGATTCGAAAATCCAATATGGCCACCAGGCAGCCATCTTGGATTTCCCCATGAAACCTTGTTATCGCGATTTCTCAAGAACTACTGCATGGATCTTTCTCAAGTTTGATACACAGGTTTTCCTTCGGGTCTAGTTGTGCAAGATACCTTTTCCGGTCCGAATCGAAAATCCAATATGGCCACAAGGCGGCCATCTTGGATTTCCCCATGAAATCTTGTTATCGCGATGTCTCAGGAACTACTGCATGGATCTTTCTCAAATTTGATACACAAGTTCCCCTTGGGGTCTAGTTGTGCAAGATACCTTTTCAGGTCCGATTCGAAAATCCAATATGGCCACAAGGCAGCCATCTTGGATTTCCCCATGAAACCTTGTTATCGCGATTTCTCAGGAGCTACTGCATGGATCTTTCTCAAATTTGGTACACAGGTTCCCCTTGGGGTCTAGTTGTGCAAGATATATTTTTCGGTCCGATTCGAAAATCAGATATGGCCACCAGGCAGCCATCTTGGATTTCCCCATGAAACCTTGTTATCGCGATTTCTCAAGAACTACTGCATGGATCTTTCTCAAATTTGATACACAGGTTCTCCTTCGGGTCTAGTTGTGCAAGATACCTTTTCCGGTCCGAATCGAAAATCCAATATGGCCACAAGGCGGCCATCTTTGATTTCCCCATGAAATCTTGTTATCGCGATTTCTCAGGAACTACTGCATGGATCTTTCTCAAATTTGATACACAGGTTCCCCTTGGGGTCTAGTTGTGCAAGATACCTTTTCAGGTCCGATTCGAAAATCCAATATGGCCACAAGGCAGCCATCTTGGATTTCCCCATGAAACCTTGTTATCGCGATTTCTCAGGAGCTACTGCATGGATCTTTCTCCAATTTGGTACACAGGTTCCCCTTGGTGTCTAGTTGTGCAGGATACCTTTTCTGGTCCGATTCGAAAATCCAATATGGCCACCAGGCAGCCATCTTGGATTTCCCCATGAAACTTTATTGTCATTTCTCATGAAGTAGTGCATGGATCTTTCTCAAATTTGGCACACAGGTTTCCCTTGGGGTCTAGTTGTGCAAGATGCCTTTTCTGGTCCGATTCGAAAATTCAATATGGCCACCAGGCAACCATCTTGGATTTCTCCATGAAACTTAGTTATCATCATTTCTCAGGAAGTACTGCATGGATCTTTCTCAAATTTGGTACACAGGTTCCCCGTAAGGTCTGATTGTGCAAGATACCTTTTTCGGTTCGAATCGAAAATCCAATATGGTCACCAGGCGGCCATCTTGGATTTCCCCATGAAACTTTGTTATTGCGATTTCTCAGGAACTACTGCATGGATCTTTGTCAAATTTGGTACACAGGTTCCCCTTGTCATCTAGTTTTGCAAGATACCGTTTTCGGTCCGATTCGAAAATCCAATATGGCCAACAGGCGGCCATATTGGATTTTCCCATGCAACTTTGTTATCGTGATTTCTCAGGAAGTACTGCAGGGATCTTTCTCAAATTTGGTACATAGGTTCCCCTTGGGGTCTAGTTGTGCAAAATACCTTTTTCGGTCCGATTCGAAAATCCAATATGGCCACCAGGCGCCCATCTTGGATTTCGCAATGAAACTTTGTTATCGTGATTTCTCAAGAAGTACTGCATGGATCTTCCTCAAATTTGGTACACAGATTCCCCTTGTTGCCCAGTTGTGCAAGATACCTTTTTTGGTCCGATTCGAAAATCCAATATGGCCACCAGGTGGCCATCTTGAATTTCCCCTTGAAACGTAGTTATCGTGAATTCTCAGGAAATATTTCATGGTTCTATCTGAAATTTGGTACACAGGTCACACATGGGGCCTAGTTGTGCAAGATACCTTTTTGATCCGATTCGAAAATCCAAGTTACGCTTCAAATTAATACGGTATTCCCGAGTTGTGACGTTGCATCACAAGAGTCGGCGGATCAAACGGTGGGGCATATTCTATATATTGACTATAGAGAATATCCCTACCTTCACCTTCCATATCAAGGAGTTCAAATAATTCGGAATTAAAATGTATTTCTTCAAATTTTAAATCAGTTTTCTGTAGTCCATGCAGTTGCAAGTGAACTGCCCGACCCTTTCGTCTGCCGGCGGGTCGGCTACATGAAGGGATGTCACTCTTGTGACACAACGTCACAACTCGACAACTGTAGAGTGTTGCATGTTTCGATCCAAGGGAGATAATCAGGATTCAGACACATTCGAAGTTTCAACATTACTGCGCCGGGGCGCAGTGCGCGGACCGGATCCCTTCAGTATTAAGTATTGTACCATCTTACTATTTTCGAGCATGGTATCTTAAAAGAGATATCTTAAACTAGCCCAGTAAACAGAACAGAATTAGCATTCGTTCCTAATTATAAAATCTTAAGTATGTTTCATAGCTCATGCCAAAGTGTCAAAGAGATTTGTCTTCGCTTCCAGTACCCAATGATGACACGTGCAAAAAAATAAATAAAATAAAAATACTACAAAACGAAGACGAAGGATCCTCCATACATATACATTCACTTGTAGACTAACTTTGCTCATTTCTCTTGTACTATAACAACCGACATAAGAACAGTTTCTAGAAATCTTGAAACTCCTGAAACTTAGAAAGATTATATCTTGGTGTTTTTCAGTGTCCCTTTTTCGATCTTTTTCGAAATTCTGTAAACAAAATTACAAATCAACCGTTCGTTTTTAGTAACAATGGACAAAAAGATCCTCTTGTTATTAGCTTACAATTATCGGACAATGGTGGGCGCCAAGATCCTTCAGGATCTCTCGTCAACTAATCTGATTAAAACCTATCCACAATGGTGTGACTCGAAATGAGGCAGAGCTCCCGGAAATTCCCGACTTTGGTACATAGTTGGAGATTGCCGATGGCATCAATCCAAACTTCAAGGAGGCTCAAGGCCGAAGAATCGAGCCAAGACCGCACCCAATCTACGTCGCTAAATATCTCCGCTTGGTGTTCTCTATATCATTCTTGATACCATATAAACTGGTGAGATCAATCTCACGTTCGGCTATTTCCGTATTGGCGAAACTTAGCCTCTCACATAGAACGCACAAATCCCCACCCGTGGGGAGCGTACAGCGATCAAGTAGTGAACAGGCTACGAAATAGTGCGTTTGATAATCGAGCAATCCCGTTGCATTTTATTGTGAAATGAAGTTAATTTTAACCAAAAGAACAATAAATTCATTCAAATTATACAAACGTATTTCTATGTTTAGTTGAATAATATCAACCCGTCCCCAGAGCCCACCAGCTGCTCTAAGTTCCGCTAATACGGAAACAGACGAACGCGAGATTGGTTACGCCGAAAATTAATTGTGCGCATGATAAGATAAGATTCTCTATTGTACTGAGAACCCCATTTGGGACATAACACATAAAAAGTAGAACAAATAAGAAAGTAAACAAACATCCGCTCCCAAAAATCCACTAGGTCAGAGGTCACTTTCGAAGCTAGTGAGCTCTGGGGCTAGATTGCTGTTTAGATATGTAAGAGGTGGGGAAAATTGAAGACGTGCTCAGTCGCGCTTTTATTGCAGATGTTCATGTGGAAACTAGGAAGTAACCACACGGCACATGGCACCGGTTTAAGCGGAATTAGATACGCTGGCTCGGGAGCTGGGATGACGGATCAGGTCAAATAAGTAACCCACGATATGTTAATGGATGAGCATCGAAAGCCTCTGATGGAATAAACACCTAAATATGGAGTAACATGGTAAATGCAGGAATACCCAGAAAAACTAACCTGTAATGCTCGACGTTGTGCAGTAGTTTTCCAACCAGGGCAATAAACCTACATGTATCTGTCAAATGAAGTGTTCAGAGGGCGGCCCTTGGAGATTAACCGCCCACACGCAGATATACAAGCGTCTAGTCTGTCATTCAATATTCAGCCGTCATTCATTAAAGAATTTACTAGTCCATAATTCAAAGACCTAATTCATATAATAGCATTAGCATCAAAGTAAAAGAATAAATCTTAGTATATATGTACATAAAACTAGGCCAATTTCCTGCACGAGAGAAGCGATCAACAATGTTCAGTGATGCCAGCAAGACATCATGATGTCCCGAAAATATCCAATCCGTATCGCTGATCAGCATTCTTAGTCCATATGATTTTCGTATTAAAGTCGGTATGTACACGTTATCCTACCACATACAGATCATAAATTAATGAGATATGTAGAGGTGGGAAAAATTTACGACGTCTGGCGATATATAGCACCGAACTCCCGTCGCCCTCGCACACCAGTTAACTTATATGTTGATGTATTCTATGTAATGTTTTTCGTTATCTTGTTTAAAACATGACAAATAGGCATAAAGAAACTTTCAGTGAATATTTGGATTGGTATCCAGCGATACGGTGCCCTTTGGTGATTTGTATTACCAGCTTTGAGAAACTATGTTAAAGGGGCTTCGTGGTATAGCTAAATATCGAAATAATCTGCGACCGGATATCCATCTGAAAATATCTTGATAGACACCCATTATAAATAGTTCATGATTTGGATATACATGTACGTGTACTGATAAATTTGACAGTAAGTAGAATTCTCAATAATATCGCACAAATAGAAACACTTCACAACAAGTACTAGTAGGACGAAGGCTCGCCACTAGAGCAATAGGGGAGCATTCGAACGCGGAGTTCATTGATAAAATGAAGCTGGTATTTCAATACCCTGCAGAGGAATGAAGTCAAACGGTCAGCATGACAACAGATATATCCAACCACTTCCCTGTGTCATTCAGTTCTTACACCACGCATGACAATGGTATTCAAGTGGATTTGTACATTTTACCAAATACCCTGAACATGATGATGATGTACTCAGCCGAAACTTCTAGCTTGAAATCGACATTAAACTCCGCGAAAGTGACATGTTACGAAATTAGACGAAATAAAGGAAGAAATTAATCGTCAAAAATAAATTGCATGACATGCCCTGAAAATTTCGTCGGCCGTGTGGGCAAGCGTAGATGAGTGTTGTGCGTTCTGCCTTCGTATACTCTGCCACTTTACGGAAACTTAGGCGCGAGCCATGACATAATCCAGGCAGAGCGGTATTCAGATTCATGAGCGTCGTTACGTCACTCAAACGTCATTCAGAGACGTCGTTTTCATTTCTGTGTACAATGTAACAATGACGAGGCTGAAGGCCTGTCGAAGTCGATAGTTACAAGTATCCCGGACATGATACTATTGCATTCGTTGAACAAAGCGATTGTTTTTGCCCGAATCTCTGACGCGATATTCTTGCATTTGTTGTAGAGCGACCTCAACCGTATCGAATAAAAAAAAAAGATGTCTTGGCATGCTTCGCTGTTGAAAGACGCGGAGGTGACAGTTTACACAATTCGTCGATTTTGAGGCTGATTACACCTTTACATGTGAATCGGCGAAACTGTTCGGCAAAATATGTGAATAAAGTTACACAACAGTGAATCATTACAAAAACTGAACAACTAACCAGAACGATCATTTAACGAATTAAAGTAAGTGACGTCAAGAATATCTAGGAAGTTATCTTTATGGACCCGGAAATTCTTTAATGGACGACGACTGAATATTGAATGACCAGCCCGGGAACGCCTGGATTCTACTGGTGGCCTAGAATGAGTGTTGGGACAGTGAACAACTAAGGGGTCAAAAGAAGGCCCAAGATAAGAATCAAGCGAGTTAACAACTAGACGGTCCAACTAAAAGTTTCGGATGAGAGTCAGGATAATGAACAACTCCAGGGTCAACGCAAGGTCTGGGATGAGTGTCGGGAGAGTGAAAAACTAAAGGGCCAAGGTAAGGCATATGATGAGAGTCAGGAGGCTGATCAAAAAGAGGGCCAACACAAGATCTGCGGGGAAAGTCGGGGAAAATGAAAAACTACGGGGCCAAGGTAAGGCCTAGGATGGGTGTCAGAAAAACTGATCAAAAAGAGAATCAACGCAAGGTCTGGAGTGAGTGTCAGGAGAGTGAAAAACTAAAGGGCCAAGATAAGGCATATAGGATGGGAGTCAGGAGACTTATCAAACAGAGGGTCAACGCAAGGTCTGGTGTGAGAGTCAGGAAAGTGAAGAATTATAGAGTCAATTTGAGGCATGGGGTGAGAGTCGGCAGAGATAACTATATAGGGTCAACATCATGTCGGCGGTGGCAGTGACCTAGAGGGTCAACATAAGGCCTGGAGTGAGAACCGGGAGAGTGAACAACAGCAGATGGAACATCTCTACCAAATTTTCTACACGATCTCCACAATGACACCAAATTAAGAGGCGACATTCCGTGACTTTATAGCTCGTCATATTGGATCAGTTTGCCCTATTCGCACACCCCTTCGAGCAAAGGCTCATGGGTAAAATAGAAACGACGGCCAGGTGGGGTGACAAACAAGTGATGTTTTCGTATTATTTCTTCAAAAGGTTTCTTTACTGTGGAATCAAAGTGTACAAAAAGCTATTTAATTTCACACCAGGTAATTATTTTCTAATTAACTATGTAGATTTTCGGAGAAAAGTGCGCAAATAAATTCGAAAAATACGAACTTAAAATCAACCCCAAAAAGCTATTTTTTCTTAATATGACGTCATTAGCGCGCCCGTCTTCTATGTTTTTACATTTACCAGTAAAAGTTGACTCCCTGCTATATTATGGAAAGTTCTATAAATTACAAAATCGAAAATTCAACCAAAAAATCCTTTGTGAAAATGACGCAATCAGAGCGGCCATCTTGGAATTTTTCTCACATTTTCTGTAGAGCTTGACCCTAGGGTATACAATACCCACCAGGCCTGGATAGTTAAGCAAAAAAAGCCCAGGCCTGGTACAGTTAACATGGGGCCTAGGGAATAAGTTGACATGAATGCATGGTGCAGCCTCTTTGCGAGTCGTTGGGTGCAGGATGCAAAGCACTTCCACTGTCGGAGCCCCAAAGAATAGAGAATGACACCCCGTCTAGAAACCCTGGCGACGTCCATCAATTAACCATCTCTCATGTGAGAATCAGGAGAGCGACACACTAAAGTTGGATACATATGTTCATAGTGCACTGCTTCGAAAGTCGGGCAAGCGACAAACTCTAGGTTAAAACAATTGGAGCGATATGCAAGAGGTGGGGAAAATTGACGTCTGGTGACTAAAAAGCAACCATATAACTCCACAGGAAAGCCTTGCTCGGCAACTCACATTCAGACCCGAGACTACGGTGGATTCTCGGATGTAGCCTTAGTATCTCAGCCGCGCTTTTATTGCAGCGGTTCATGTGGAGACAGTGAAGTATTCACACGGCCCCTAGCACCGGCTTAAGCGGAATTAGATACGCTAGCTCGGGAGCTGTGATGACAGATCAACTCAAAAAAATGACTCATCTGATCGTAATGGATGAGCATCGAGGACGTCTGATGGAGTACACGCCTCAACATGGGGTAAACCTGGTACATGTAAGAATACCCAGCAAAAACTAACCTGTAAAGTCCGACGTCGTACGGCTTAAATTTCCCACCAAAACAATAAACCTACATTTTATAGGTTGGGGTGACAGTCAGGAGAGTGACGCACTATAAGTTGACCGAAATATATGGTCCCAACAAAGTCTGCGGGTAAACAACTAAAGGTTGACACAAGGACTGGAGTGAGAGTGAACAACTGAAGGGTGAAACGAAGGTGCGGGGTAAGAATTAGGAGAGTTGAGCACCCCAGGGTCAACATACGGCCTTGAGACAGTCTATAGACTGATCAAATAAAGAGTCAGCACAAGGCCTGGGGACAGTCAGTAGACTGATCAAATAGAGAGTCAGAACAAGGCCTGGGAACAGAGTCAGTAGACTGATCAAATAGAGAGTCAGAACAAGGCCTGGGGACAGTCAGTAGACTGGTCAAACAGAGGGTCAACACAAGGCCCGGGAACAGAGTCAGTAGACTGATCAAATAGAGAGTCAGCACAAGGCCTGGGGACAGTCAGTAGACTGATCAAATAGAGAGTCAGAACAAGGCCCGGGGACAGTCAGTAGACTGGTCAAATAGAGGGTCAACACAAGGCCTGGGAACAGAGTCAGTAGACTGATCAAATAGAGGGTCATCACAAGGCCTGGGGCGAGAGTCAGTAGACTGATCAAACAGAGGGTCAACACAAGGCCTGGGGAAGTCAGTAGACTGATCAAATAGAGGGTCAACATACAGCCTGGAATGAGAGTCAGTAGAGTGGTCAAACAGAAGGTCAACATACGGTCTAGGGGGGAGCCAGTAGAGTGAACAACTTGAGGGTCAACATACGGTCTACATTGAGTGAGTGAGTGAATAGAATTTAACGTCGCTTTCAACAATATTTCAGCTATATCACGACGAACCAACTAAGCACCACCCAGCCCAGTTGTGTTCCTGCTACTTCAAAGAAGAAATCTTTGAAGCAGCATGGAACCAGACAGCCTCCATCCACCCTATAAAACACTGAGGACAGCCCACAAGACACAGACAGGACGTTTACATGGTGCAATAAAGACAAGTGATATTACAGTGCTAGACACCACATTATCAAGTTCCTGTTGCTTCTCAGCAAAGTGCATTGAAGCAACAGGAACCTGTGCCCACCGGACACCCACCAACCACCCGCCGGTCTACATTGAAAGTCAGTAGAGTGAACAACTAGAGGGTGGGTGAATAGGGTTTAACGTTGCTTTCAACATTTTTTCAGCTATATCACGACGGGGAAGGGAAGGGAGGGGAGGGGCAGGGGCAGGGGTACCTACTTGTAACAGAGCAGATCAACATGGGGTATGAGGTGAGCGTCAGGAGATTGAACAAATTGAGGGTAAACATACAGTGCGAGTTGAGAGTCAACAGAGTGAAGAAATAGCGCGATACCATACGGGCTGGGGTGCGTGTCAGCAGAGTTAACAAGTAGATGTCAACATAAAGTCTGGGGGGAGGGTCAACAGAGTGAACGACTAGTGGGTCAACATTTAAGTTCTCGGACGAGTGTCAGTAGAGTGAACAAATTGCGGATCAACATAAGGTCTGCGGTGAGAGTCAGCAGAGTGAAGAATTAGCGTGACAACATACGGACTGGGGTTAAAAACCAGAGGGTCAACATGGGCTTCCATGGAAACAATAAAAAACATAAAAGCAAATAAACTGACCAGCATGGGTTATTTATTATTACCAATATAACAAAAAAATCATTCATTCCATTTCGACCGTTGATTTGCCAGTATTGTGTTACCGGATGAGGTGAAAGCTCATCGGATGTAACGCCATTATACACAAAGACAATAAATAGCGTCAATATGTGTTCATATCACAATCACACCAATAATTTTGATAAACCACCAATCTCAGATGTTCCACAGAGTCGACGTACAGCTGTCAATTTCTATCGAATCGATTTATTTTGTGTATGCTGAACTGTGACCACAATGAAACCAATCAGTTTTATTGTTTCTCTCCACCGAGTTTTCCGTGTGTTTTTTAAGGCGATTAACAGACATGCAATCACACAATGAACATCAGTGTGGCTTCTCCTCTGTATGTATTTTCTTGTGCTGTGAAAGATTACCCTTGCGAGCAAAACTGGAATCACACAGCAAACATTTGTGTGGTTTGTCCGTTGTGTGTATTCCCATATGTTTAAACAGATTACGTTTGCTAGCTGAATTGTAACCACACTGTGAGCATATGTGTGGTTTCTCTCCTGTGTGTGTTTTCATATGTTTACTGAGAGAAGAGTTTAGGGCAAAACAATAATCACAGTGTGGACATTGGTATTGCTTCTCTCCAGTATGTGTTAGCATATGTTGCACAAGATTACTTTTTTTTGCTGAACTGTAATCACAACGTGCACATTGGTGTGGCTTGTCCCCATTGTGTGTTAACATATGTTCGACAACATAACTTTTTCGAGTTGACCTGTAATCACAATATGTACATTTGTGTGGCTTGATTCCCATGTGTCTGCTCATATGTTTGACCAAATCAGCTCTATTTACGGATCTGTACTTACAATGTGTACATTTATGTGGTTTGTCCCCCGTGTGTGTTCTCCGATGTCTAACAAGGTGACTACGACTAACAGATCTGTAATCACACTGTGAGCATGTGTGTGGTTTCTCTCCAGTGTGTGATCTGATATGTTGCGCCAGGTTAGTACTGTAAGCTGACCTGTAATCACAATGTGTACATTTGTGTGGCTTTTCTCCAGTGTGTATCCTCATATGTTTGACCAGATCACTCCTGTAAGCCGACCTGTACTCACATTGTGTACATCTGTGAGGCTTCTCACCATGGTGTGTGCTCATATGTTCGGAAAGGTTATCCTGGTGGTAAAAACTGTGAGAACATAAAGAGCATCTGTATGGCTTCTCTCGAATGTATGTTTTTTTGAGTTTACGCCCGTACGGTTTTTCATCAGTATGTGTGACATGTCTTAGAAGCAGGTCTCTTTTAGCAGACCCGTAATCCCATACATAACACTTGTATGGTTTCTCGGTAGCGGGCGTTTCGTCCCCTAAATTAACGAGTTGATCAGCGGAGGCGGCTTCTTCTTCATCTAGTGTACTTCCCGGATTTCCACAGCCCATGTTGTCTTTTTCTCCTGTCACCTGTTCTCCGTTTGAAGTTGTTCGGTGTAGATACAAGGCCACCGGGAAAACAGCTTTATTTAAATCCTGTTCAACTGACGGGGAGTGTGCCTCCTGGGAATGTATATCTTCAAGCTGAAACAACAGTGAATATATATTACAACATCACTAAGTCATCCATGGAACCTCGTTCTATTGTACTCTCTTGTTTGACCATAAACATACAGTGACATATATCAAATATGTGTACATATCATGATAAGCATTAAATGTATCAGCTTGCTGTATAGTAACATCTATTGATTCCGCTACATGCACATGTATTTTGCTAAAGGATGAGGAGTGAGAGTCCAACAATTTACATGGCTAATTATTTACTGGTATACTTTTCATCGAACCCATAGCACAGCTGCGCATACTCGATCTAACTGCCGCAATAACGGATGTCTGTCTATCTATCTGTCTATTCGTTCGATTCAAGAGGTTACGGTCGATGTTAAAGATTGGAGATACGACCCCCCCCCCCGCCCCATCGACGCTCTTGATACACGCTCAATTTCTCAGCCTAATCAAGCCTTGCCCAATCGAAACAATGATTGTACATCACAAAAATATCAGAATATGCAAGCCTAATGTTGACCTGCTATCAGATTGCGCAGGTCGAATTTTGTGGTTTTACTCTTGTTCACTGTCGCGACGGACGTTCTAAAGAGAATGATGCATGTTAGCCCGAAAACATCGGCTAAGGAGTCTATTTTTTTTTTTTTTTTTGGTTGTTGTTGCTGACCCGTTAGCCCGAATCACTTATACAGACCGAAAAGGAAAAAAATAAATAAGACGTCAGTCGCTCGAGATCTTTAACTGCACACGGCGTGGGGAATTGAGACAGAGGCACAAAAAGCATTTTATCGAATAAATAATATGATTTGGCATCTCCAGCACTATGACAACCACCTAATGACTCCTTTAATTAGATGGAATCTGCCATCAAACACGGATTTTGTCAACAAAACCGTTGTGTTTCTTTCTCCATAGTTTACAGGGGCATGCGCAGAATGGGGTTGACCTTTTGACTCACGTCATCAAGAAATGGATCCATGTTGGTTTTAAACCAATAGCGACATGTGTTTATTCACGTGATCAGAAAGGTCACGAGATCAAAATAGCGAAGGTCATATTCTCACAAGATGTCAGAAAGTCGCGAAAATGTTAAAATCAATGGAGGTTTTTTCTCACACATTTGATCACATTTTGCCAGCATCAAAACAGTCGTGATAGATGGTACATGGGCAAAGAAGCTGAGGTCGGTCAAACTGTATCAAATTGGCATATTTTATCTCTCCCGTTTCGTTATTTTCGTCAGCGAAAAGGCGCTTTTCGCGACATCAGTTTTTGTCGCGAAAATTTAACCTACCTTCGATCTGGGCTGTGATAGGAATGCCACGCCCCCTTACCTATATTCACCTATCACAGTCAGAGTTTCTGGGTTAGATGCAAGTTGTCACCCATTTAGCCCGAAAACATCGGCTAAGGAGTCTATTTTTTCGGTTGTTGTTGCTGAATCGGACTCCTGCCACGCCCCCTTACCCTAAATCTACCTATCACAGCTAGAGTTTCTGAGTTATCACCCATTTAGATGGAGAAAACCATCCATGAATTGATGTGATATCTGACGGTCGTAATTCATGGATGGAGCGCCAAGTCATAGTAAAACACCGAGTAGAAATCCAGCCCCCGACGCCTGACGATGGGGATGGTATTTACGCTAAAATACGGCGAAAGCATCCAAGTTTAGCAACTTACTATCTCCTCAGATCATTATCCTATCCATAAACACCGTTTATTTGGGTATTCGGCTCTGTTGAGATAGCAGCATAAATCCACACCTACTGTACCGTTTTCTTCCATCCGCCTCTGTTCACTCGAAAGTTAGGCCAACAAGCATGCGCACACGATACACTTCACGTCATAGTCACGTGACTCTCATTTGGCGACCCGTCGTCATCCGCGCACTTCCTCCACACGTGGTAGGGTGTTTCTAACTGACAGGCGCGCTCGAATCATGGCAGAAGCGGCTAACTGATTACACGCGTGAGAATAATCCTGCATTTTAAAACAATTCTTGATAGTTATTCCAGGTATTGTGTAATAAATATCCCTTGGATTGCGCCCGAGAGGTGATAATGAGCTGTATTAACTGCAACCAGGAATTCATTCGTAAGTTTGACCATGGATATAGCAGGCATCCGGTAACCTCAACATTAAGGGGGTCCGATTTAACCGTGAATGAAGCACTGACAGCAGAATTTCTTAATATCAAAGCCTTCACCCCGGAGAAAGAGAAACAATTTATATGTTCCATGTGTTTCAACTTGCTCGCCTGTCAGCTAGAAACACCCTACCACGTGTGGAGGAAGTGCGCGGATGACGACGGGTCGCCAAATGAGAGTCACGTGACTATGACGTGAAGCGTATCGTGTGCGCATGCTTGTTGGCCTAACTTTCGAGTGAACAGAGGCGGATGGAAGAAAACGGTACAGTAGGTGTGGATTTATGCTGCTATCTCAACAAAACAGAGCCGAATACCTAAATAAACGGTGTTTATGGATAGGATAATGATCTGAGGAGATAGTAAGTTGCTAAACTTGGATGCTTTCGCCGTATTTTAGCGTAAATACCATCCCCATCGTCAGGCGTCGGGGGCTGGATTTCTACTCGGTGTTTTACTATGACTTGGCGCTCCATCCATGAATTACGACCGTCAGATATCACATCAATTCATGGATGGTTTTCTCCATCTATCACCCATTATGATTAACTCACTTTGTATTTCTCATTGCTGTCTCTATGCAAATAAACTGCATCATCCGAAGTGGTGGTCTCTGACTTGATCGTGTTGGTCTCTGACTTGATCGTTTTGGCTGGCAGTTCCTCCTCGTTACGTAATAACTCCGTTTTCATGGCCGGTATTTGTCCATCTCCCGCACTAACACACGTCTGTGCTGCAAAGAATTCCCACTCGTATGAAGGCCGTTCTTGCTTGATTTCTCGATCTGTCATATTTGTTGTATTTTCTGATAAATTCCGAGTAACTTCCTGTTGACCTAGCAAGTCAGACGTGTCACCAGCACCAGTTCCCGTATCCACCAACGCCATGGTGAAGAGTTTATATGGTGATGTTGTTGTTGGTCAGACTGACATGCTGGCAATTGTTCCCTCTGGCTCTAGGCCTACTACTTCTGGCCGGTTATTCTGGCAAGTTCTGATAACCGAGTTGATCTCATTGGAGCAGGATTGTTCTTAAATTACAAAAAGAATAAAGTTAATAAATCGGATTCAAAGTACACACTTTACAGGGCAAGAAGCCAAAGCATTCTGATTAAATGAACCAGAACTGGTACACCAAAAAAGTGCAAACTCGCCACAACACCACGGTGACATCTCGCGCTAAACCGCTTTTTCGGTGATGCAAAACTACGAACTACACACTGAGTGGAATACGGACAATCTTGTATTTTATTATTCTTGAAGGTCACACGGGTGTGACCGGTGTGAACGATGACCCTATTTCTGGCGGTCTCATCTCGAAAAAATGGTGGGGAATGTATGCTGAAATTTCCATATGTTTGAGCGGAAAGGCCAGGCTACCTGGTGTGATGGGTCATTTGTGGTGGCGAATATTAGGGAATATAGTTTTCTCAAGCTGTGCTCGGCCAATTTACTACATATTAAGTAAGGCGAACATTTAGTGGTTTGTGACCTATTGGGCTCGGACCACTAAAAAAAAGTCCCTAGCCGTTAACCCCTCTAAATAACCTCTGCCATAGAGGACAAGTTTTTGTGCTGATTTTTTCCCCAGCTTCCTTTTGATAATGAGACAAGGGCTTGCATGGCCAACATTAAGCATGACAAGTGCCCTTTTGAGTTGTGACTTTTATTTTGAATTCACTGCATAATTCATGCCAGTCTGAGGCACTATATGCAGGTGCGTAGACTCTGCTTTTTGGAGGTAAGTTATTCGCCGGAAGTACAGTGCTTGCCAACAGGACGCTCTAGCTCGAAATTTTGATGGGCGACCCCCGCCAAGAAGTAGATGGCGATGCAGGACTTGAATGGAACTACAAACTGCCAAGAGATGAAAGTCCAAAAATAATTAATAAATCAGCCAGGTGCACTTTCATTAACATGGCCGTCAATGTAAATTTAATAGTGGTCCGAGCCCTATTGTCGCGCGCGCCGAAAACGAGATTTACCTCCCTTTCAGCATTGCTATACAGATTAGTCTCCCTTCAAGTGATTGGATAATTTATCGAGGAATTGAATGATTTCATTTATATGTGGTATTCAATTTATTTTGAATGAGATATTAAATATTTCTTGAAGGATAAAGTAGTGATTTGTCAGGCTAATAGAATGAAAACATAATTCCCTATAGGATCAACATTTGTATGAATTTCATGTTATTACATTTTGTATAGATATTGATCTATATGAGAAATAAATTACAAGATACAGGCTTATAAATTAAATATTACTTGACAGTGGAATGTAATTATCTATGCAGAAGCCTCAATCATGTCAATATGACTTGTATTCGGTAATTTACACTGACAAGTATTCAATGATTATATGTTTACAGATTATGTGTAATCAACTCATTTAATTTCATTGCTCTAATTCATTTTATTTTTGTCTTTTACAGAACCCTGCTTAATGAATAAAGCTGTCACTGAAATATATTGGCAGTAGTCAAGATTCTGTCTCAGCCAATTGTGAGTAAAATCTTCCAGGATACAATATAGTACACTGTAATTGATTCCTTGTTTTACTTATTGAACAAATCATGTATAAACTGTCCTAGTAGTTATTTTTGGTGGTAATATTATCTCCATTTAGATCAGGGTATTTCTGGGAGGATGTTATAATATTTAATTTGACTTTGCATTTTTCAGCGACTGAACACAAACTATTAACTCTCCTTGAAGACATGAAACAACTACAGTAGTTTTGTGGGTTCCGAATTAGGGGGAGTTACGGATCACTTTCCTAATCAATGCCTGATATTTCTTGAAATAAAGCATCTGTAAAAATCTTTTTTCGGTTTATTTGAACGTCTGCTTCTGTGGACTCAAATGAATGTCAAACAACCGACCTGCATTGTTTCTTCACCGGTCAGTTGGGAAACGTAATACTTACGGTACTGTGCAATGACAAATTGACACCAGATCGAAAAACACGTACGATTTTTTCAGTGTTGAATCTACGCGAAATAAGGTGAATTTAAGCGGCAATTTCAGTATTTATTTGAGTGATAGAATCTTATCAATGGTCAAGTAAAATATCTAATGATTTGCGTTAAATGTTACCTGACCAGCATTGTAACATAATGCCGCTGTAGAGATGTCAATTCCGAATCAACGAAAGACGCACCGTTTATAACTTGAAATCGATGAATAAGGGACGGTCTCAGAACTACGACAACAGCAGCAAACCGGCTTTAAGACCGATTAGTCACTCCTTCGCATTGTAACGATTTGTTTAATAAGAGTTCAATCTCCAAGAAAAATATGCTTTACATGTTTTCCACGTTAACGCGCTCGTCACCAAAAAACGACCTTTTTCGCAAATAGGCTCAAATTCATCTCACATATTTTCGTAGACCATATTAGTATATATAAGTTTTTTTTATTCACTTCCTATAATCTCCGTGAACACGTCAACAACAGAGAAGATTTGCTTTAAGCTTGAATTATTTTCCAGATAATTTATAAACCTGATCAACTCGGAAAATTCGAAATTGTCAAGGAGGAAAAGTTACATTTTACTGAAAAGTATACTATAAACCATCTGCAGAAAATAAATGTATTTGAAACGAACTTTATAAATTGGAAAAAGTAAGAATTCAGAGTCTTAGTTTAATAATTAGAAGTGATAAATTCATACTATAGATTTTGTTGTTGTTGAGATAATATGTAATTAATGAAGCTATTGTACCGAGAAGATTTAAAATGCGCACTCGTAATTTCGTCACAATTTTTTGTGATTCCGTCACGGACTAGATTTAACACCTGTGATGACCCTATCACTCTTTTCTCAGGAGGAAAAAAGTATTATTATCCTCAGGCACCGTTTGTTAGAAAGAGATGGCATACCAGAATAATCAGATCGAAACACAGCAGTCAAAAAATTAGTTAATCAACATTAGTCAAAATGGAGGACTTTCGCTGCGATTCCGTCGCGGTCATTTCCAAAGATTATATAATGAAAATATTTGCATTATTTCGGAGGATATTATACTTTGTATAAAACTTGGCAGCAGTAACTAGGCAATAAGACGTAGAAAGTCTGTAACGAGCGCTTCAAACTTGTAAAGTACCTTCCAAACCGTGGTTCGGTCATGCTGAAATTCATGTTCAAAGCCTTTTCGACAACGCTCGATCTGTGCGTCATGTGTCTGGATTGCATCATTTAATAATTCGTTCTCAAGGTAACACTAAAATCTTCTCCAGGGCCTAACCGGCCTATGGCTGATTAAGAAGATGACCCCTAGAAAAATTCCATTCTCAGTGCCTTTGTATGGCGTGATCCGCATCTCACCAAAATGATTCGCAACTGCCCGCGCTGGTTCACTCAAACAAAAGACATTTTCTCATCGATTGACTTGCCTGATTGGAGAAATTCTTGCATACAATTATCAACAACAGATTTTCTTAGAATATAAGACCAACAATCAATCTCAACTCGTAACAGAACGAGCGCTAGCAGTCTGGATGCAAACAGTGATTCGAAACTCCCCCATTGACTGTATCACATCCGAGTTAATTCACCAACATAAACATTTGAATTAATTTGCCAGAAAAATGATATATGTGGGAAATTATCATGTACTTTCCATGTTGATTTCAGACTAGTGCTTTAGGCCTTTTGAGGGGAAATGATGTCAAGACATACCACCATGAAAGAGGTTTTGGGGACTGATGCTGCCCATAGCTACACACTTAGCCCAGAAGGTGTAAATTACACCTCTACGGGGTGTAAATGGCTTGTCCCAGGGCTAACACCCTTTTGGGTGTGAATTAACACCTTCTCCGAAAGGTGTAAATTTACACCTTCTCGAAAAGGTGTTAAGTTACACCTTTTTTGCTCACATTACACCTTCCATGGGTGTTCATTCACACCTTCTGAATAAAATTTGCATCTTCCAGACAAATTTATAAGCATATTTTTGGGGGAACCCAACATCCCATGGGTGTTTATTTACACTTTTTGACCACAACTAAACCTTTCAGTGGTGTTAATTTACACCTTTTCAACAAATTACACCTTCTTTGGGTGTTCATTCACACCTTTTGGGCAAATTTGAATCATCTAGGGGTGCTAAAATACACCTTCTGGTGATCATTCCATCTTCCAGGGGTGTTAAATCACACCTTATTAGTAAGAATTACACCTTTCATTGGTGTTAATTTACACCTTTTGACCGTGATTACGCCCTCTTGGGTGTTTATTTACACCTTTTGGCCAAAATTAAACCTTCTGGAGGTGCAAAAATACACCTTCTGGAGACGATTCCATCTTCCAGGGGTGTTAAAACACACCCATTTCGTGAGAATTACACCTTCAAAAGGTGTTAATTTGCACATTTTTAGTGAGAATTAGTGGTGCTCGTACCACCCAGTAATGGCTCTTCGTTGAGATACACAATAAGAACATTAACACAAAATATATGTATGATATATTTTATTAAGGAAATCACAAAAAGCACATTTACATTGGTCTTTTCATGTTAGCCCTCCCTGATATCATAGTTCACTCTCAATCTGTGTGTGAAGAGATGTTCATATACACACCCACTTTCTCGGGGTGTTCTGACCCAAGTTGTATGAAATGATGTTCATGTACACACCCACTTTCTCGGTGTGTCCTGACCCTACAGTAGCCTGAGTTGTACGTATATATGAGTATGCTAGCGCATCTTCATACATGTGTACTAATGTACCTCAGAGTCAGTGTTTCGAAATCTTTCGGGAATATAACCCGAAATCTGTTCCAATATCACGTTCTCTTATGGTAGTCGTCGGAATGAATTATCTGTTAACATCACACTTGAGATACTAATATTAGTATTTCTAATATATGTCTTGGCTATTGCCAGTCTCGAGAGGTGAGATTTACGTAGAAATGTATTGACATAATTAATATGTCTCTGATTCTTGTAGCGTTTTCTCTCTTTACTAGAGAAGCGTCTTGTTTTCATTCTGTCTCTAATGAGTTAGAACGAATCAGTTGATATACGGCGTTTGTTGTAGTCTATCAGGATACTAATCTTCTCAATCAAGGTCGCTGGACTTCTTGTAGCGTTTTCTCTCTTTACTAGAGAAGCGTCTTGTTTTCATTCTGTCTCTAATGAGTTAGAACGAATCAGTTGATATACGGTGTTTGTTGTAGTCTATCAGGATACTAATCTTCTCAATCAAGGTCCCAGGAATAACTGACTGTATATTCTCACTATGTTAGCGTCTAGCCTAATCCGGTAACATTTGATAGGTGGACGGAGACAAAGGAGTAATCGTTGATAGGTTACAGCTGCGCGTTCCTGATTGGCTGAATCTGCGTTGGTTGATTGGCTAATTATGGTGCCTGGGTTAAATGCCTTGTACGCTTGAATCCCTCCAAGCTCTTATCGATTGGAGTATGGATACATAATACAGTATGTTAACTGTATTAAATTGCGGATACGATTTAAGCCCAGCTGGGTAGTGCCTAATGCACATGTTTAGCCAGCATGACTTCCACTGGAAAATGCGTAAATCAGTTGCGGGATGAGAAATATGAAATCGAAACACTAAGCTCATGAGTATATATTACATACGTTTATTAAAAGAACCTCCATTAACATAGGTAGGTCATGCATCAACATATATATATGTGTGTTTAAGCCACGATAGGCGATGGTCATATATGTCAGGTCATAACAGCACTGGTATAAGTATTTCGGGGTATAGAAAAAACGGCTGTGCGCAATTTATCGTAATGGAAGTTTGTTTTGAAGTAATATCGCGTCGGCTTATATTGGAAATGGTGGACAACATGGGAAGCGAAGCCATGCTTATTTACAAATTCTTGAACAATAGAAGCGATGCATATATTGTTAGGCATTGGCAGAATAAACTCAAAAACTAATTGAGCAATAGAATCATCACCGATATGTATAGTTTAACCAAAACTTTGCGTTAGCGTCAAAGAGATACGAGATAAAGGCAGGCCGCGGATTATGATTATGGTGTGGTAAAAGGGGTCGCTTCCGGACAGGATGGTAACCATTACTTGATCAAGTAATAATTTGTGACGATAATCGCACAATTGTTAATGGGTAACATGTACAACAAGCTGTCATGATTATCACTTCGAACCGTTTAGTCCATTTCACACCTTCAGGTCTCAGTGGATCAATCAAAGCCTATAATTTGTACAGTTTCCGTTGTATTCACTGCTTATTGTGCAACTCCCCCATTGAAATGAAGTTGAAAATAACTTTATTTGATAGCTAAGCAGTTATCAGCACTGTAGATATCGATCTGATAACTTCTTACTTTGGTCGACAAACAACGTGCTTTTGTCGACTCTGCATGATACATAATATTTACTATACTGCTGATATTCAAAACCCCAGAACGGGGTCTGCAGCTCGTTTTTTTAATAATATTTCCGTTGGAATTTTTACTCAAATGTTAGAGAGACTGGTCAAATTGTTAGATCTATTGATTTAATTTTGTGTAGAAAGTTGGGGTGCTTGAGAATTTCGATGGTTTACCGTAAAGCATGACAAGGAAATACATTTCCTCAACATAGAAATTAAGTTCCAAATGTGTATGGAAAATTAAGTATTTACACCTTTTTAACATCTTTCAATAAATTTACACCTTTACGGGTGTAAAATCAGGGTTGGAATCAATCTTCATACATTTGCACCTTTTCTACACCTTATTTACACCTCCTAAGGGTGTAAACATGAACCCAGAAGGTGTAAACGTTTGATTTACACCTTTTTTGCACCTTTTTTACACCTTCTGAGCTTAGAGTGATAGAAGTGGCTAGGAAAAGGGGCAAAGAACGGGTTCGTGGACTTTGTTGAATAATACTGTGTTCAGTAAGTACGAGAAATAATTTGCATAGCTGACATTTGTTTAGAGTGAACTACAAACTCAGACTACATCTCTTTTCTTCATTTGGCCGAGGAGAATGAGTCTGCATTCTATCTACTGCCTTCTCTAGTGAACACAGCACAATTCCTGGCAGAAATTTTGTTAGATTCTTTAGAAATTTGCAACATATTATCGTCACCATATGAAGATGTACATGTACACTTTTTGACCTGATCCAACTTGTTCCTCCCCTGAGTTATGCCCCTTGATTGTTGAAACCACCACTTCCATCTGGTATTCGTTTTAGTGAATGCCATTTATCAAGTCAGGTATGATTTGGAAACACCATGAACAGAATCATAAGCTAAGAATCAAGCTTATGTCCTGAAATCATTGATCATTAATATGCTGTATGATTTCCTGAAACATGTTAATCAATTGATTCCACACTTATCACTGACCAGCTGATCTGATGATTATCTCCTTTAAGCTTCCCTTTATTGCACATTATCTCATAGGCTATCCTCCTCCTTTCTCTGTCTACTGTGTATGTTGGGCTCAATTGAGGTCTTGTTTCTAATTAAACCCATTTTGTAAATAAAGAAGAGAAAAATAAATAAGAGAATTTAAGCATTACACACACTGTTAACTCTGGTGACGTCGTGCAGGCTGTGTTAATTAGTCTGAATGGTTTACTCTTGCAATGTTTAGTTTGATAATATGATTACTAGCCAGAGATATATATTTAACCACTGGTGATATTCTCCATATGATCTTACATTCGTATAAAGCTTGACGGTAGAAAATCATTAATATCAGGATAATTGTAATGCCTTGTCTGCTTCTGTTTTAGAGTGCGGGAGAAAACATCCCCTAGAAACTAACGATAAAGAGATCGAAACAGCAGTCGGCGGAATAATTCATGCGATCGAGATGGCGGGCGGAGGAGCTGAGCTGACAAAGCAGCATCGTTCAAAAAGTCTGGAGGTGGTCGGCATGAAGCATCAAAATTATGTCCCCAAATTATTATTTAATTTAATGCATCTACCAGAGGACGCCTTCTTTTAAGAGATACAGTAACATACAATTTTCTTCCTTTTTGTCGTAAAATACCTTCTGAGACAGCCCAATACCTTCTGAGACAAAGCTTATCATCTCTCAAGATCGCTTGGTAATGATCCTGCTAGCAAGAGGATGTGACAGGTGCCTGTATAGTGGCTAGGTAGAAATATGCGAGGAACATGTGTCGGGAGGTTAGGCGGCATCCTCTGCATAACACTTGCCAGTCGTTCCTCGATGAAGTATCCGAAGGGAAATGACACTCGAAAATCGACACAGTTGGACAGATTTGATGGGTTTTCACAGAAACAAACACAATTGGACATATTTGATGGGTTTTCACAGAAACAATGAAACGGTAAAGCAAAATAAACTCACCAACATGGGATATTTATTATTACCAATATAGCAAAAAGCATTCATTGCATTTCAAGAGTTGATTGACCAGTATTTTATTACCAGGCAGAGGTGAAAGCGCGTCATAGTTAAAACGCCATTATACCAGAAGTCAGACAATAAATAGCGTCAAAATTTGTTGTCACCACAGACGGAATTTGGATCAGCCGCCAATCTCAGATGTTTGACATTCAACGAACAGCTGTTATCTATTGAACTATTTTGTGTATGCTGAACTGTGATCACACTGTGAACAGTCCCTGGTCTTGCTACTCTCCTCCATGTTTCTCGTGTGTCTAACAAGAAGATTGTCAGACCTGTAATCACACAGTGAACGTCAGTGTGAATTCTCTCCAGCGTGTATTCTCATATGCTGGGAAAGGCTAATCTTGATAGCAAAACTGCAATCACACAGCGAACATTCATGTTGTGCTTCCTCGGAGAGAGCCACTGCTCATCGGCAAGTAACTGGCAAACTTTTATACATACACCAGCGGGGCTCGAACCCGTGGCAGTTCAGCGGTGTGGGGCTAGCGGTCACCAGTGATGAGCCACTCGGCCACAGAGGGCCCCTCCCCCGTGTGTGTTCTCAAATGTCTGACAAGGTGACTACGACACACAGACCTGTAATCACAATGTGTACATTTATGTGGTTTGTCTCCCGTGTGTGTTCTTAGATGCCTGAGAAGGTGACTACGACTAACAGACTTGTATTCACAATGTGTACATTTGTGTGGCTTTTCTCCAGTGTGTGTCCCTAGATGTTTAACAAGGTCACTCCTGTAATCCGACGTGTACAAACATTGGGTACATCTGTGAGGCTTCTCCGCTCTGTGTATTTTTTTCATGTGCTGGGAAAGGTTACTCATGCGAGCAAAACTGGAATCACACTGCGAGCATTTGTGCGCTTTCTCCCCTGTGTGTATTCCCATATGTTTCAACAGATTACGTTTGCTAGCTGAACTGTAATCACACTGCGAGCATCTGTGTGGCTTCTCTCCTGTGTGTGTTTTCATATGTTTATTGAGAGAATAGTTGAAAGCAAAACGATAATCACAGTGTAGACATTTATATGGCTTCTCCCCAGTATGTGATTTCATGTGTCGCTCAAGAGTATTATTTTTGGCTGATCTGTAATCACACTGTGTACATTTGTATGGTTTCTCGATATCACGCGTTCGGTCCCTAAAATAGACGAGTGGTCCAGCGGAGGTGGATTCTTCTTTATCTAGTGTTCTGCCCGAATTTCCACGGTCTAGATCTTCAGTTTCTCCTGTCGCCTGTTCTCCCTTTGAAGTTGATCGATTCTGATACAAGGCCACCGGAAACAGGGATTCGTCCAAATCCTGATCAGCTGACCGGAAGTGTGCCTCGGGGAAATGTATATCTTCTTTCTGAAACAACAGTGAATATATATTAGGTTACCAAGTCGTCCAGAAAACCTTAATACAGCCGTCCTATTGTCCTTCCGTGTTTGTCCGCAAACACACAGAGGAATATATAAAATATGTGTACGACAGACATATTCATCATACATGTATGATAACCATCGAATGTATCACTAATAGTACAATAACAACTATCGATTCCACCACATGTCCTCAAACAGTGGAAATATTTATGGAATATTACCTTGATTATGCTTCTGTCGCTATCAAGAACAACTATATTTATAGGGAGGGAACAATTTCGATGACTTACTGTGTACTTGTTATCGAGCCCATAAGCGTACCGTACCTGCAAAAGCTCGGTATAATTGCCAGAGTTTCGTGACAGGCTAACATCGTACAACAATTACTGGACCCACTCCTCTGAGCCCCCTTGCCAGGGGTACTGAGCCCCACCATCTATCCCCCAAACTGAGCAACGTGTCGCCCGCAACCATCACATATTACGGGAGCTTATACCATGCTACATTTACTGAACTCTTTCCCAGCCTCAGGGGAGTTAACCGTCTTCTATCTCCAAAGTAAGCTTCGGCCGACCTCATGCCCCGAGGAATCTTATATTCTGTTCGATATTATTAAATCCATCTACAGGGCTCGCTTTAGAGCAGGAGAGATGACCTGCAAAAAAAACCCCTTCCAAAAAATTTGCAGGTCAAATCCAAGATGACCTGCAATTGCAAAATTTGACCTGCATTTTTTTAATAAGATTTTCGAAATTCTTTGATGGACTTTTTCGTAATGTTGAGCCAGTCGTTAAACCCCCACGATCGTACAGTTGATACTTTTGCCATGACACAATCTATTTCATTATTTGGCAGCCCGGCAAATTATTCTCCTTTTTCGTAATGTTGAGCCAGTCGTTAAACCCCCACAATCGTACAGTTGATACTTTTGCCATCACACAATTTATTTCATTATTTGGCAGCCCGGCAAATTAATCTGTCAGTTCATTTTGGCCAGTCTCTCAGCAACAAACGAACGGAAATAGGATTCCTAGAACAGCGGTGCACGCATGCGTAAGGACAGTAAAGGGAGACAACAGTTCTCTATTTCCAAGTAATGCGCGACTAGACTCCCCTGAACATATTTACTTTTACCATCGATCTGAACTCGACCACGACGATGTATTTTGTGTTGAAAAAGATGAAAAGTTTTCTACCTTTTGGATATGCTGTCGACGAAAATGATCTCCAGAATATCCACTGAACAGAAGATAATAACAATTTCTGCCACAGGAATTATGACCTGCAATTTTTTTTTTTTTTTTTTTTTTTTGCAGGCAAATTTTCACATGGCCTGCAACACCTCAAATTTGGCCTGCAAATTGCAATTTGCAGGCCGCTAATTCGAGCCCTGATCTACTTCCTACGGTGGCTCATAAGTGACATTGATATTTTTTTAATTTTGTATTTTTTTTTTTGCATTATCACCTAGGTGGAAATTATTCTCACCTGGGTGGAAATTATTTTCACCTGGGTGGAAATTATTATCACCTGGGTGATAATATTATCACCTGGGTGGAAATTATTCTCACCTGGGTGGATATTATTATCACCTGGGTGGAAATTATTTTCACCTGGGTGATATTATTATCACCTGGGTGGAAATTATTCTCACCTGGGTGGAAATTATTTTCACCTGGGTGATAATATTATCACCTGGGTGGAAATTATTCTCACCTGGGTGGATATTATTATCACCTGGGTGGAAATTATTTTCACCTGGGTGATAATATTATCACCTGGGTGGAAATTATTCTCACCTGGGTGGATATTATTATCACCTGGGTGGAAATTATTTTCACCTGGGTGATAATATTATCACCTGGGTGGAAATTATTCTCACCTGGGTGGATATTATTATCACCTGGGTGGAAATTATTTTCACCTGGGTGATATTGTTATCACCTGGGTGGAAATTATTCTCACCTGGGTGAAAATCATTATATATTTTCATTTTATTGTATTAATATTATAGTCAATTTGGCCACAGATTGCCCGTATGTACATGACGTACTGTCACTATGGGTGCACTCCACACTAGGTCACGGTTTCGCACAAATGGCCCTAATTTCAGAATAAGGAAGGTCGCCTGTTTTTGACAGCATGCTAATTCTTCTTCCCTTTCTACTAACTGAAATCTATAGTATCACCCTGCTGGACGTAACCATGTCTTCAAACGAAGATATAACATTTGCTTGCTGCATTCTCAAAGAGAGCCGTGTCTACCCGCGGGAGACCAAAGCGACTCTCATGTAAACTGGTGACATTTTTTAATCTTCAATCTCAAAGCGAGGCAGCATGACATCACTCGCTCGACCGGGACTATTCATTCTCAAAGAGAGCCGTGTCTACCCGCGAACTACTTCCTGTATTAGATAACTCGCTTTCACGGCCAAGTATACATACCGACAATAATTTGTTCGTGATTGATATGTTCCGAAACGGAAAGAGTCATTTCCCAATTATATAGCCCACGTTATGTTTAGCAATTCGCTTCTAACTCGGCGAAGTCAGCAGGATACAAACGGGCGAAAATCATACGCCGCCTACTGGGGGGATGGCTCCCATTTACCCGTGAGACTCTTTCTCGCAGTAGGGAGTATGGCGAGACGAGAATGTTGCTTGCGGGTCTCAGCTACGCGCCACTACGGAGTTAAATCGTTTCCGGAATTGAATATCAGGCAGGCCAAAATCCTCACTTTTTCGGGAAACGAAAATGATGATCCCTTTATGGCGATAAAATTTTACAAAAAACAAATAGGTCGACCCCCTGTTTTTTTCGCCATTTTAAATTGTCCTTTGGACGGGAAACACTTTAACATACATAAAAAGAAAATCATTTCGTACGTTTTCTCTGGGTTGCGGGCATCATCCGAACGCATGGCACGATCATACGCAGAAACTTCTGCTCGAAGCCATGCGGTAACGGGTGCTATCTGCGTGTAATAGGGCGTTTCCCAAATGATCACATCCGACTGGTCCCGTTACATCCGACATCGGTGCAATCGCATTCATTCAACGAAGACACACCTCCAGAAAGCGTTCGATTGAAATGATCCCATGGTGGGCCTCGAAGTGCCCCCATCACAAAATAAAAAGCATATCATTTTCCTGTGATCTGTCGCCGATTTTATTTTGTTTTCAAATATGTTAAGCCGTTTGTAATGTGATTTAACAAAGAAGCATGCTCCACTAGAGTCAGAAATAAAATAGCTAATTCGCACAACTTCGTTTTGGTCTCGCGTAGACTCCCCAGTCTTGCGCCTCGTGAAACTGACATCTCTGCACGTCTGAGAAATATTTGATTACAGATAATTTCATTGGCTCGTTTAAATGGGGCCAACATTTGACCTCATGCTTTGGGAACAACTTTCGAACTCGATTATCTCCGTCTAGATAGATGACGCCGTGTGAAATACATGCCGAATCACAGCGGCAATCTAAGGGTAGTGTTAAGTGAAACGTGAAATGCCCTTAGCAAGCTAAGATGAGTTGCGGGTAGAATTTGACACATTTTCATATATTTTAAGAAGTTTTTCAGAAAAGTTGAAGAAGGTTTAAGAAGGATTGCTGGTCTTTCATTTTCAATTTCAATAGCTCACTTGCCTCCTGGAATAATGGCATGAGTGTGCCCATTCGGAAAATATATAATTTTACAGGGGTTTTCTTAAAAGATTTCACATATATTTAAGGCCGAAGACCCGAACCCATGTCTATTTTTAACCGCACATCATTTAGGTGTGGAATGCACCCTATACCAGCGCCGTTCACTCCGTTGTTTCATGCAAACTCCTTCTACCCAGGTGAGAATAATTTCCACCCAGGTGAGAATAATTTCCACCCAGGTGATAATAATATCCACCCAGGTGATAATAATTTCCACCCAGGTGATAATAATATCCACCCAGGTGAGAATAATTTCCACCCAGGTGATAATATTATCACCCAGGTGAAAATAATTTCCACCCAGGTGATAATAATATCCACCCAGGTGAGAATAATTTCCACCCAGGTGATAATATTATCACCCAGGTGAAAATAATTTCCACCCAGGTGATAATATTATCACCCAGGTAATATCCACCCAGGTGAGAATAATTTCCACCCAGGTGATAATATTATCACCCAGGTGAAAATAATTTCCACCCAGGTGATAATAATATCCACCCAGGTGAGAATAATTTCCACCCAGGTGATAATAATATCCACCCAGGTGAGAATAATTTCCACCCAGGTGATAATAATATCCACCCAGGTGATAATAATTTCCACCCAGGTGATAATAATATCCACCCAGGTGAGAATAATTTCCACCCAGGTGATAATATTATCACCCAGGTGAAAATAATATCCACCCAGGTGAGAATAATTTCCACCTAGGTGATAATACAAAAAAAAAAAAAATACAAAATTAAAAAAATATCAATGTCACTTATGAGCCACCGTAACTTCCCCCTAAAGCATCCCGCCCCATACACACTCCATTTCGGTTAATACTCCATGTAAGGATCACGAGACAATGCATACAATAGCCAAGTCTGGGGACAACAATGTCTCTAGACTTGAACCTTTTCAACTGCACAAAGACTCGGACAATAGCCCCCTACATGGAGTATCTACCTCCATTTCCCAACTTAGTTAAGCATTTCCCAATCTGAACTATAATTGTACATCATAACAGTACCAGAATATGCAAATCTACTGTTGACCTGCTATTGGACTCCGTGAGTAGACCTGCTATTAGGCTTCGCGGGTAGACCTGCTATTGGACTTCGCGGGTAGACCTGCTATTAGACTTCGCGGGTAGACCTGCTATTAGACTTTGCGGGTAGACCTGCTAAATTAGACTTCGCGGGTAGACCTGCTATTAGACTTCGCGGGTAGACCTGCTATTAGACTTCGCGGGTAGCCTGCTATTAGACTTCGCAAGTAGACCTGCTATTAGGCTTCGCGGGTAAACCTGCTATTAGACTTCGCGGGTAGACCTGCAATTAGGCTTCGCGGGTAGACCTGCTATTAGACTTCGTGGGTAGACCTGCTATTAGACTTCGCGGGTAGACCTGCTATTAAACTTCGCGGGTAGACCTGCTATTAGACTTCGCGGGTAGACCTGCTGTTCAGGTCGATAAAAATCCATACTTGAGATAGTGTTCACACAATGTTGGCACTTAACAGGCGATTTTTGTGATTGAATTGACTATTGTTCACTAATTAGATACGGCGTATCACGTTGGGCACATCGGTTCTCGTTAGATCACCGAAGTTAAGCAACGTTGAGCTCGGTCAATATACTTGGATGGGTGACCGGGTGCTGTACTGGCTGGGCTCATCAGTGTCCAGGATAATAGGAACGGTGGACATTCTCGTGTTCTGGCACATGTAGGCACCGTCGTGATATGACTGAAAAAATGTTGGAAACGACGTTAAATCCTACTCACTCACTCACTCACTTGATGCCGTGGCGCTCTAAAGGACTCCATGCATGTAAACCGAGAGAGAACACGTTCTTCTATTCACACGTCTATAACTAAAGTAATGTCAAGAGTTTCCAATACTATCACTCATTTTATGTTCAACTCAATTTGTATTTCTGTTTACCTGTTTACTCTCTATACACAAATAAACTGCATCATCCGACGTGTTCATCTCTAACTTGATCGTGCTGTTCTTGGAAGTTTCGGCAGGCAGTTCCTCCTGGTTACGTAACCAGTCCGTTGTGGTCGCCGGTATTTGTCCGTCTCCCGCTCTAACACACGTGTGTGCTGCAGAGAAGTCGCAGTCATTGGAAGGCCGTTTGATTTCTCGATCGGTCACACCTGTCGTATTTTCTGATAAATTCCGACTAATTTCATGCTCAGTCGCGTCACCAGCACCAGTTCCCGTATATACCAACGCCATGGCGCAGAGTTCATGTGGTAATGTTGTTGATCAGGCTGATATGATGTGGATTATTCTTCTGCTGTAAGGACTGGCTGGGTTGTTCTGGCACGTTCTGAATATAGTCAAGTTTGATCTCATTAGACCACTGCTGTTATTAAATTACAGAAGAATTAAAGTTACTTAATCTGGATTCAGATTTTTATTCGTACTTTATTAAATCACAAAAAATACTTTGTCGAGTCCGGTAAGAGAAAAAATAAATTTTGCGGGAACAAGATGACCAATCTAATCCGGAGTATACAGTTTATTGTTGAACAACTATGCAACATGTTTCTTAACTTGACTAAAATTTGTTGCCATGATTTTAGTTAAAAAAAACAATGGAGAGAAAAAAAACACCCTACTTTCATTTCTGAAAAAAAAGGAAAACAAAAAAAAAAGTGAATAAATGGAATAATTTACAGTGAGATATACAGTCTTTCATTTTTGAAAATAACATAAATGTTGGGACTCACACTCCTAAAATTTGAAAGTGATTTTAAGGAGTGTGATATGACAGTCCTCCATAGGCAGGCCCACGTTTAGCGAGTGTTTTTTTTAACACTTCTGTACTAATTTCTATGAGTGTGATGATGTGGGGGGGGGGGGGTGGGATCACACTACCCTAAAAACGAATGACTGGATCTAATGAATTTACACTGAGATATCAACTTGACATACCTCATGGTGCCCGTAGGTAATGCACGGGTCGAAATATTCAAAATAATTTACCGGTCACACGAGACAGGTGACCAAAATGTTTACCTGTCACCTTTAAGAATTACCTGAACCAGCAATCGTTGAAATTGTCATATACATGTAACTCGAGATTAATGACAAAGTTAGATGTTGCAAGACACTAATAAATTAATGACACCTTGTTTACTTGCACTTATTAGCAGGTGTTTTGAATGAATTTTGTTGAAGATATATTTTGAACACCAAAACAAAATTATTGGCTACCTGTCAATAGAGACAGGTCCTTTATTTCTCTACCTGTCTCTTTCAAAAATTACCTGTCAGAGACAGGTAGACAGGTGTAAATTTCGACCCCTGTAATGAGAAATAATTCTTTATCAAAACAGTTAGTATATTTCGAAATTAGCTCTTAAATGTTACTAAATTGAAATTTTAAAGAAGTTTTCGTGAAAAGTAATTATTGTGTATCGGTAACCGGTACACATGATCTCACTTTCTTGAAAAGGTATCAGTATTAAAATTGACAAAGTCAAAAAATGTTATGAAACGATTTTTTCAAATCCGATAACAAACACCAGGTTTGTTTAAGGGGTGACATATGCAACTATACCTTTTTTCGTAGAATCACAAGTGATCTGATTACTAAATAGGCAATACAGTTGGTGGCCAATATCATATACCAAAATGTCCCCCAAACCCTGCTGAATGTGAATATGACACCCCTTTGAAAAACAATGTCAATTGGAGAATATAAGAGAAACAAAGCGTCTCGGCACTGCCAGCAGAAGTCAATAAAGAATAAACACACACTCTTGAAAGATCGCCCTAAAAATTGTATGAAATCACTGCTACAGCAAAGACTATGTCAGAAAAGATAATTCCATCGGGAAGTATTTTAAAAAGATTTTTGATCAATTACTATGTCAAAATAATTGTCCAAGGCAATGATAATTCATGTTAGCCGATATGAAGGACAGTCCAAAGCTGTGTAGAGCTATCCAAGACAGACCCGTGTGTCACACTCCTGTCACCAACCTGTGTTAGTTTGTGAAAGCTAATACATCTAAACCAGTTTGTGCAGTCAGTGAGGGAAATGCCCTGGAGTTTTTCTATTCAATCCCCAACTGCCTATTGTGGTCCATTCATTCACAGCCTGTTGTGATTGCGTCTGGTTCTAAAAGAAGCTGCATAATTAATTGCCAATTGACACATGTCTGTGATTTGATCCACATGTCTGGTACATACAATTTCTAGACTAAGACAATCACTGAAGAAGTAAAAAAAATATATTTAAAAATACTTCCCAAATCATTTTTCATTCTAACATAGTCTTTGTTGCAGAACATACTATTCTGGAACTTATGACGACGTCAGTCCCCCCTCTGAAAAGTCTACAATTAACATTGAAGTTAATGAGATTTATTATAAAAAAGTACAACTCAATTACCATTCTAACATATATGTTGGAGAGCTAAGATATCTTCTGCGTCTGAAAGTTTGGTAATTTTCTCATACTTAGTTGTATATTTCAAAGTAAAAATTACGTCCCGTCCTATCTGCCTCCATGTTATCTGACCCCCAGTTGAATTTCCGCTGGAGGCTAACAGATCAGCCAAATCTTTTGTTCTCTGTGAGACCCGTGTTCCTCTATACAGAATTTTCTTAACTGCTTTTCAATATTGTGTGTTTAGTATTTATGCACTTCTGCTGGCAGTTCCAAGAACCATTGTTTTTGTAATTATATCCTCCAATTTACATTGTTTGTTAAAAGAGGTGTCATAATTCACATTCAGCAAAGTTTGGGGAACATTTTGGTATATGATATTGGCCACTAGCCCAGGAATGGCTGTAGTCTCGAATGGCTGTGTAACCGACTACAGCCAAGGTTCTTCCTATACACAATACATCCCACACATTGAACTTCGAATGACATTGTCCAATATCCTAATTGCACACGAAATAAAACGGCAGCGAATAGTAATAAACTATACCTCATTTTCCTCTTCATTGGTCCTTCTCGCCGCATGCCAACTCTCAACACATAATAATTCCTCATTCTTGAGATATCATCGTTTAATCACGCCTTCACGGAGTTTTCTGACATATTTTGGTCTCATATTTTGAATGTCTCAGCATAACGAAGATAGCCACGCCCACCTACACGCACATGCGTTGGACTGTCATCGAACTGACCCGAAAAATCACGCATGCGCCACGGCTTGTTTTCAAAAGACACCGCCATCTCCGGCAAAGTCCATGCAAGGGAAATTTACATCACTGACAGTTGAATGGCGATCAGCTAAATATTCAAATCCCCGAGAATCTTGAACAATTGATGATAAGTTAAGAATGAGGGAATACCGAGAGTTCTAACTTGGAGGGAAGTGACAAAAGACTACAAGGAGAATAACGAGGTACATTTTATTATCACCAGCTGCTGTGTTCTTGTATGTGCAGCCGTTAAATCTTCCGAAACGCGGGCGTTTCGGAGGTCAAAACTTCGTGGTATGAAATGTAAAGGGAAGGAACTACCGCTGTGACGGGAAGAACAACCACGCCCACCTACACAGCAAAGGTTCTATAGCTAATATGTCACCTGATTTTTGAAAAAAAGCTGCTTATTAATTTGCAGCAGCATTCCGATTTGCCATACGGCCACGCATTTACAATGATGTCTAGCCCACGTGGCCTGGGGCAAACATAAAAAAAAAAAAACATAAAGAAGCACAAAAACATACCAGTTCTGGAACGCAACGAGACGGGCAAACACAAAGCCTCAATACATCTCGCCACAACATCACGATATCTCGCGCTAAACCGCTTTTCCGGCGATGCAAAACTACGAACTGCACACTGAGTGGAATAGGGAGAAACTTGTCTTTGTATTATCCCTGAAGGTCAAAGTGAAAGTCCGTATTGGACAAGACGCCGCAACAACGTAGACTCGTTCAACAAAAATCCATGTCACATACCACAGCGCGTAATAACTGTATATTATCGAGCATAAGAGAGCAATCAGCATCATCTAGAGTATTATAAGGTTAAGAATAGTTCCCATGGCCCAAAATCAAGTAGACCAGGCCATGAAATCACGTGACTGAAGGCCAAATCACGTGACTGAAGACCATGAAATCGCGTGACTAATGCTCTTAAGCATGATTACGTCTAATTAGGATGATCATTTGCGCTAATTAGAGTTAAATCAGTATTACTGGTTACGGGTTAGGGTTAGGTTTAGGGTTTTGGGGTTAGGGTTAGGGTTAGGGTTAGGTTTGTGTTAGGTATATTAAAAAAAATCCAACGGTTGCTTTCAGCTGCTTCCGTGGCTCAGGGGTAAGATGCCTGACTATGGAGCAAAGAATGGCGGGTTCGATCCCCGTCGGTGCTAGTTCGTTATTTTCGGACAGGTTTTTTCTACCTCTTAAATTGTTGGATGGGTAAATACAGTGCCCCAACAACATGTGGAAATTGATGGAAAAATTCTAAGTCCAACAAATAACAAATAACATGCCACTTGATTGTGGGCCATGGGAACTATCCTCGACCAGAGTATAAGCTACCGGTACAGATTTGTGTTGCACCAGGGACCAATCCATATCGTTTTCGAAAAATACACCAGGTCTTCTATTTGCAACACTGTTTGCTACAAGCAATAAAATAATTCGAAACTGTATCACTTCCCCTTTGTATGGAGTCCTTGTTTGCCAAATATTATTGACACTGTCCACTGGTAGCTGTTACGACAACTGATTAGTGGTATGGCAGCTGTTAGAGCTATTACCAGAGAGCTAGCATGACATTATGACATGTGAACGACTTACCGACATTTAGGCACTAAGTAAATTCGGCACGCGACATCTCGGCATCAGTTTTCAGATTTGTGCACCTGTCCTAACTGAGCAAACGGATGAATTACATGTGTCTTGCCCTTTGAGATACATCGCCCGACTTTCTTCTCCACTACGACAGACGATAGTAGTATAGAAAGGAGCCCTGACCTCGCATTGAGTGCACTCTATCCCATGATGCATTGCGCGCGACCAATGTTCACTCAATACGAGGTCAGGGCTCCTTTCACACTCACTACGCGGTCAACGCTCCTTCCTTTCATAGGGGTCAACACACGGTCAGTGGTTCTTCCTTTCAAAGGCGTCAATTGTCATATTTATCGATGTGCAGAGTCAATATTTATCGCACGTCATTCTCAAACATGGTTTTTCTGGTGATCTCCCCTGATCGAACATTTGCATGTTAATCTATACGGGGAATGCATGTATGGGATAGGGGTGGTCATTTGATTTTTTCTTGTGTTTTCAGTGTATCGGGAGTCCATTGCGATGAGTCGTGGGTCCAAGTTGTGTTGAATGTGTCCTGGTCTCCGAGTTGTTCAAAATATCTCAGCTGTATTGCTTTAATCCATGGTAGGACTCTGTCTTTTGTTGCTCTGAATAAGCAAATTTTGGCGTTAGGTTCGTACAGGCCTATCGCGATACTGTCAAAGTGGGCAAGTTTTGCTTTAGAAGCTTTCGACGACGGTTTTAGGGTTAAAGGAATACAGTTTCCAGGGTAGTACTTCTTTAGGTCTGATAGAAAGAGTTCATCATCAGTCCACTCCTTGAATTTCGGAAGCATACTTTCCTGGATGCTCTCTGGAGGTCCGTCAGTAGTTGATTCTGCTGTTGTTGTTGCGCCCATTGTTGTTGGTACCGCTATTCCTGCCATAATTTTCGTCGATTTTGTAGGGTATTTCGATACGTTGGTTACTCTTATAATTAGTGACGAGGCTTTAACATCCTATTTTGCCAGTCTTCTCCAGCGAGAGGTAGTGGGTGTATGTAAAATTCGGATTTGGGTTGAACATATATCCCTATCAACCAGGTCTAGAGGGACTAATATCGGTTCCCGGCGGATCGGGCCTGCCGAAAGGGGCTAGACCACTATTAAAAATAGTCCCGATCCGTTAACCCCCTTTAGGCAACCTCTGCTAGAGAAGTGAATTGTTTTCAATATTTTTTCCAGTCTCTGTTGCGAGGAATAATTGAAGGCCAGTGGTAGGTGATTGGAGTATGGTATGTGTTTGGTTCCACTGTGAGTTTGATTTTAACTCGGCCTAATAAGGAGTTGCTAAAAGGGACTATTTGGGTGCCTGTGCACCGCTTTCTGAAAACAGAGAAAAAAGCCAAAATTATGACGTCATTTGTAGGAGCGCGCATAACTCAAAATTTCAATGGGCGACCTCGTCAAGAAGTCTGTCCGGTTGTAGTACTTGAATTAAAGTACTTCTGGCCGAAATATGGAAGTCGAGACTTAATTAATGAATCGAGGAGATGCAATTACGTTAACAGTTTTTAACATTGCCGCCAATCTAAATTTTAATAGTGGTCTGGATCCGAAAGAAGCAGAGTGGGTTAGTGGGTGTATGTAAAATTCGGATTGAGTTTGAACATATAAAAAGCGGAACACGGACTTTACCCTTAAAATAGAGAAAACCCCTGTCAACCAGGTCTAGAGGGGCTAATATCGCTTCCCAGCCGATCGGGGCTTGCCGAAGGAGGCAGGTTGGGTTAGTGGGTGTATGTCAAATTAGGGTTAGGTTTGAACATATATAGAAGACACATAATATTGATGAAGCAGCAGAAAAATTCACGAACAAATTCGTTGAAATAGCAAAAAAAGTATCCACCACAAAACTGTTACCAACCATTAGACCTAATAACAAACCGTGGTATGACTCAAAACTAAGAAAAGAAATGAGAAAAAAGATCAAATCGACCAACAGGTTGGAACAAATAAAAGGCCAGTAAAAACAAAATTAATAATATGAAAAAATATGCCCGAGCCAACTACTTTAGCAACCTTGAAAACATACTGGAAACTTCCAAACTGAAAGACCCAAAGTTTTACTGGAAAACACTAAAAGACTTGTAGTACAGGCGACATCCCACCATTAACTGTCCATGATTGATTGAATTGGGGGGGTTTATACTTGGTGTAAGAACGCACAAGACAAAGCCTACAATAGCCTGTCTGAGCTCAACAATGCGTCTAGACGTGACCCTTTTCAGCTGCACAAAAGCCTCAACAAAAGCCTCAACAATGCGTACTTACACCAAGTATCGACCGACCTAGGGGGGAATCAAACTACTTGTTATAGCAATACAGATAAAGCTAATGAACCTAACAACTTCTTTGTCTCAATTTCTACTGTCGATGATTCCGCGACAACTTTGCCATATTTCGAAATCAAAAGCGATACACCACTGGAAAACATTCGCATCAGCGATGATGAAATACGCGATATTATCAATACCACTGTAATCAACAAAGCCTTCGGTCCGGATCGAATTAGCCGTAGAAATGCTGAACGGCAGTGTCAACTCAATTTGAAACCCGCTGTGTAAACTATTCAACATGACGTTTGCTAAAAAACAATTCCCTAAATGCTGGAAAGTTTCGAATATTCTTCCGATTAAAAAAAAAGAAAAAAAAAAGATCCCCATCTTCTTTCAAATTACCGTCCGATATCCCTACTAAGCTGTGTCTCTAAAACAATGGAAAGAATCGTATTCAAATATATATACAACCATTTTACTCGACACAAGCAATTTTATAAATATCAAGCCGGGTTCCTTCCAGGCCATTCAACGGTCTATCAGTTAATCGAACTGCATCATAATGTGTGCAAGGCCCTGGATGATGGTAATTATTCCTGTATAGTTTTTTTGTGATATATCCAAGGCCTTCGACACAGTATGGCACAAAGGACTACTGTATAAATTGCAAGAATATGGTATCGAAGGTAGCCTACTAACCAGGGAGGAAAGTTATCTAAGCGGTAGATCACCTAAAGTCACTCTAGGAAATGTGTCATCGGACTCACAAACTGTTAAAGCCGAAATTTCAGAGGGTTCCGTTTTAGGTCCTGTATTATTTCTCATATATATTAATGACATAGCTGACAAATCTCACTAGATTATTTGCCGATGACTCATGCTTGCAGTTCTCTTCGCTGAGTAAAAGGTAGAGCCAGGGGTGTTTCCCACTATAGGATAACATAAGGCAGAGTCAGGAGCGTGGCCCACTACAGGATAACATAAGGTAGTCAGGAGCGTAGCCCACAATAGGATAACATAAGGCAGAATCAGGAGCGTAGCCCACGATCGGATAACATAACGCAGAGTCAGGAGCGTAGCCCACTATAGGATAACATAAGTCAGAGTCGGGAGTGTTTCCCACTATAGGATAACATAAGGTAGAGTCAGAAGAGTAGCCCACTATTGGATAACATAAGGCAGAGTCAAGAGTGTTTCCCACTATAGGATAACATAAGGTAGAGTCAGGAGCGTAGGCCACTATAGGATAACATAAGGCAGAATCAGAAGAATGACCACTATCGGATAACATAAGGCAGAGTCAGGAGTGTTTCCCATTATAGGATAATGTAAGGCAGAGTCAGGAGCGTAGCCCACTATAGGATAACATAAGGTAGAGTCAGGAGTATGACCACTATCAGATAACATAATGCAGTGTCAGAAGTGTTTCCCACTATAGAATAACATAAGGTAGAGTCAGGAGCGTAGGCCACTATAGGATAACATAATGCAGAGTCAGGAGTGCTTCCCACTATAGGATAACATAAGGCAGAGTCAGAAGTATGACCACTATCCGATAACACAAGGCAGTGTCAGGAGTGTTTCCCACTATAGGATAACATAAGGTAGAGTCAGGAGCGTAGGCCACTATAGGATAACACAAGGCAGAGTCAGAAGAATGACCACTATCGGATAACGTAAGTCAGAGTCGGGAGTGTTTCCCACTATAGGATAACATAAGGTAGAGTCAGAAGAATGACCACTATAGGATAACATAAGGTAGAGTCAGGAGTGTAGGCTACTATAGGATAACATAAGGCAGAGTCAGAAGTATGACCACTATCCGATAACACAAGGCAGTGTCAGGAGTGTTTCCCACTATAGGATAACATAAGGTAGAGTCAGGAGCGTAGGCCACTATAGGATAACACAAGGCAGAGTCAGAAGAATGACCACTATCGGATAACGTAAGTCAGAGTCGGGAGTGTTTCCCACTATAGGATAACATAAGGTAGAGTCAGAAGAATGACCACTATAGGATAACATAAGGTAGAGTCAGGAGTGTAGGCTACTATAGGATAACATAAGGCAGAGTCAGAAGTATGACCACTATCCGATAACACAAGGCAGTGTCAGGAGTGTTTCCCACTATAGGATAACATAAGGTAGAGTCAGGAGCGTAGGCCACTATAGGATAACACAAGGCAGAGTCAGAAGAATGACCACTATCGGATAACATAAGGCAGAGTCAAGAGTGTTTCCCACTATAGGATAACATAAGGTAGAGTCAGGAGCGTAGCCCACTATAGGATAACATAAGTCAGAGTCGGAAGTGTTTCCCACTATAGGATAACATAAGGTAGAGTCAGGAGCGTAGCCCACTATAGGATAACATAAGTCAGAGTCGGAAGTGTTTCCCACTATAGGATAACATAAGGCAGAGTCAAGAGTGTTTCCCACTATAGGATAACATAAGGTAGAGTCAGGAGCGTAGACCACTATAGGATAACATAAGGCATAGTCAGAAGCGTAGGCCACTATATGATAACATAAGGCAGAGCCAGAAGAATGACCACTATCGGATAACATAAGACAGAGTCAGGAGTGTTTCCCATTATAGGATAGCACAAGGCAGTCAGGAGCGTAGCCCACTATAGGATAACATAAGGTAGAATCAGGAGTGTTACACACTATATGATAACATAAGGCAGATTCAGAAGAATGACCACTATAGGATAACATAAGGCAGAGTCAGGAGCGTAGCCCACTATAGGATAACATAAGTCAGAGTCGGAAGAGTTTCCCACTATAGGATAACATAAGGTAGAGTCAGGAGCGTAGCCCACTATAGGATAACATAAGTCAGAGTCGGAAGTGTTTCCCACTATAGGATAACATAAGGCAGAGTCAAGAGTGTTTCCCACTATAGGATAACATGAGGTAGAGTCAGGAGCGTAGACCACTATAGGATAACATAAGGCAGAGTCAGAAGAATGACCACTATTGGATAACATAAGACAGAGTCATGAGTGTTTCCCATTATAGGATAACACAAGGCAGTCAGGAGCGTAGCCCACTATAGGATAACATAAGGTAGAATCAGGAGTGTTACACACTATATGATAACATAAGGCAGATTCAGAAGAATGACCACTATAGATAACATAAGGCAGAGTCATGAGCGTAGGACACTATAGGATAACATAAGGCAGAGTCAGAAGAATGACCACACTATAGGATAACATAAGGCAGAGTCAGGAGTGTTTCCCATTATAGGATAACATAAGGCAGAGTCAGGAGCGTAGCCCACTATAGGATAACATAAGGCAGAGTCAGGAGTGTTGCCCACTGTAGGATAACATAACGCAGAGTCAGGGGTGTTGCCCACTACAGGATAACATAAGGCAGAGTCAGGGGTGTTTCCCACTATAGGATAACATAAAACAGTCAGGAGTGTTGCCCACTATAGAATAACATAAAACAGAGTCAGGAGTGTTGCCCACTATAGGATAACATAAGGCAGAGTCAGGAGCGTAGCCCACTATAGGATAACATAAGGCAGAGTCAGGAGTGTTGCCCACTATAGGATAACATAAGGCAGAGTCAGGGATGTTGCCCACTATAGGATGACATAAGGCAGAGTCAGGAGTGTTGCCCACTATAGGATAACATAAGGCAGAGTCAGGAGTCTTGCCCACTATAGGATAACATAAGGCAGAGTCAGGAGTGTTGCCCACTATAGGATAACATAAGGCAGAGTCAGGAGCGTTGCCCACTATAGGATAACATAAGGCAGAGTCAGGAGCGTTGCCCACTATAGGATAACATAAGGCAGAGTCAGGGGTGTTGCCCACTATAGGATAACATAAGGCAGTCAGGAGTGTTGCCCACTATAGGATAACATAAGGCAGAGTCAGGAGCGTAGCCCACTATAGGATATCATAAGGCAGTCAGGAGTGTTGCCCACTATAGGATAACATAAGGCAGAGTCAGGGGTGTTGCCCACTATAGGATAACATAAGGCAGCCAGGAGTGTTGCCCACTACAGGATAACATAAGGCAGAGTCAGGGGTGTTTCCCACTATAGGATAACATAAGGCAGAGTCAGGAGTATTGCCCACTATAGGATAACATAAGGCAGAGTCAGGAGTGTTTCCCACTATAGGATAACATAAGGCAGAGTCAGGAGTGTTGCCCACTATAGGATAACATAAGGCAGAGTCAGGGGTGTTGCCCACTACAGGATAACATAAGGCAGAGTCAGGGGTGTTTCCTACTATAGGATAACATAAAACAGAGTCAGGAGTGTTGCCCACTATAGGATAACATAAAACAGAGTCAGGGGTGTTGCCCACTATAGGATACCATAAGGCAGAGTAAGGAGCGTAGCCCACTATAGGATAACATAAGGCAGAGTAAGGAGCGTAGCCCACTATAGGATAACATAAGGCAGAGTCAGGAGCGTAGCCCACTATAGGATAACATAAGGCAGAGTCAGGAGTGTTGCCCACTATAGGATAACATAAGGCAGAGTCAGGGGTGTTGCCAACTACAGGATAACATAAGGCAGAGTCAGGGGTGTTTCCCACTATAGGATAACATAAAACAGAGTCAGGAGTGTTGCCCACTATAGAATAACATAAAACAGAGTCAGGAGTGTTGGCCACTATAGGATAACATAAGGCAGAGTCAGGAGCGTAGCCCACTATAGGATAACATTAGGCAGAGTCAGGAGTGTTGCCCACTATAGGATAACATAAGGCAGAGTCAGGGGTGTTGCCCACTATAGGATAACATAAGGCAGAGTCAGGAGTGTTGCCCACTATAGGATAACATAAGGCAGAGTCAGGAGTGTTGCCCACTATAGGATAACATAAGGCAGAGTCCGGGGTGTTGCCCACTATAGGATAACATAAGGCAGAGTCAGGGGTGTTGCCCACTATAGGATAACATAAGGCAGAGTCAGGAGTGTTGCCCACTATAGGATAACATGAGGCAGAGTCAAGAGCGTAGCCCACTATAAGATAACATAAGGCAGATTCAGAAGAATGACCACTATAGGATAACATAAGGCAGAGTCAGCATTGTTGCCCACTAAAGGGTAACACACATAACATACCATCGTACCACATTGGAGTGTCCAATTGACATTCGAGATCCAGAACTGCACGGATTTGATGAGTTAAACGGAACTTATTGACTCTTAAACGATGAAAGGGAAAAGCAAAATAAAATGACCAGCAAGTTATTTATTATGCACAATATTGTAAGAAGCATTCAATGCATTTCGAGAGTACAGATTTGCCTTCAGAAAGAGAATTGTAGAGTACAAGTAATTGCATTTATTGTGGATTGTCCAGTATTTTGTTATCAGACTGAGGTGAAACCTCATTATACCCCAAAATCAGGCTATAAATAGCGTCCACGTCACCTGCAATTTGGATCAGGCGCCAAAGTTACACGGTTCTCATCCATAGCCAAAGGGACGAACAGTCGCCGATTTCAATCGTATTTGTGACAGTGTTTACCACTTATCTCCCATTTGACCAAGTCTGTAATGATTGTCGTAAAACAGATATTAAACCTAGAACGGTTGTTGGCAGTTCCTCATCCATGGCTTCAGGTTGTATTTCATTCACATGTTGATTTCTATCACGATTCACAGCATACGATATCAACCATCATAACGTTACAGTTTTGTATAACTTGTGCATTCTGTGACCACACTGTGAACATCAATATTGTTTCTCTAAAACGCTTTTTGCATAATCACACAGATTTCTTATAATCACACCGTGAGCATCAGTGTGGCTTCCCCTTTGTATGTAGTTTCATATGCCGGGAAAGCCGACACTTGCGAGCAAAACTGGAATCACACAGCGAACATTTGTGTGGTTTCTCTCTTGTGTGTGTCCTCATATGTTTATTGAGAGAGGAGCTGCGGGCAAAACGATAATCACAGTGTTGACATTGATATGGCTTCATCCCAGTATGTGTTGTCATATGTCGTACAAGAGTACCTTTGCGTGCTGCACTGTAATCACACTGTGTACATTTGTGTGACTTTTCCCCAGTGTGTGTACTCAGGTGTTTGACTAGGTCACATCTGTTAGCAGACCTATACTCACATTGAGTACATTTATGTGGCTTGTCCCCAGTGTGCGCATTCATATGTCTGACAAGGTTGCTACGATGAACAGACCTGTAATCACAATGTGAGCATGCATGTGGCTTCTTCCCAGTGTGTGTACTCCAGTGTCTGAACAAATTGTCCTGGTCAGCGAAAGTGTAAGAACACAGAGAACATCTGTATGACTTTTCCCCAGTGTGTGTTCTTATGTGTTCAGTGAGGCAGTGTTTGTCCACAGTTTCGTAATCACAGAGTTTACACTTGTACGGTGTTTCACCAGTAGGTGTAATATGTCTCAGAAGGTCTTTTTTAGCAGACCCATAATCCCATACATTCCACTTGTATGGTTTCTTGGTAGCGGACGTTCCGTCCCCAGCATTCACGAGTTGCCCGGCAGAGGCGGCGGCTTCCTTATCTAGTGTTCTGCCTGGATGTTCACAGTCTTGGTCTTCAGTTTCTCCTGTCACCTGTTCTCCGTTTGAACTTGTTCGATTTTGATACAAGGCCACCGGAAACAGGGCTTCATGCAAATCCTGCTCAGCTGGCCAGGAATGCGCCTCAGGGAAAAGTATATCTTCTTGCTGAAATAACAGTGAATGTATATTAAAACGTTACCGAATCATCCAACCTCAATACAGCCGTTCCATTGTCCTCTCATGTTTGTTCGTAACAACACCGCGTCGCATTGATACGTCTCAGAATTAGTGCCCACAAACTTCAGATTGAGCGTGGGCGTTACCATGGTATCTCAAAGGACCAAAGACTATGTACTGCCTGTCAAGTAGTTGAAAATGAGGAGCATTTCCTCCTTGACTGTGTACGGTTCAACCCCCAAAGAGATTTACTTTTTCAAACAATCCAGGCTTTGATTCCTGCACAAATAAGAAACTTGTTTTGTTGGTTGATGTCATGCCGCATACAGGATGTAATTAATGCAGTAGCAAAATACACATTTGAGTGCTTCTCTCAAATGTAACCTGGTGTACCCATGGGAGATAACTCATGGGTCATGAATGTGCAGATTATTTAGTTCTCTCCCCTGTCGCCGACATACACTCCGGGTAATTACCCACCATCAACAACTGTTAATATTGCTTAGTTTAAGACGTAATGTATTGTGTGTGCATTGTCTTACAAAGTATCTTATTTTATTATATGTGTTTTATTGTTTGTCTGTACATGTATGTTTGTAATGCCTTTAGCCCTCGGGCATAATAGTGCAATAAACTTTATCTATCTATGTTTGTTCGTAGATATGTACTTTATGATAGACATTGAATGTATTACCTAGAATTACAGCACTCTATCGATTCCGATGCATGTACCTGTATTTTTCTAAAGGATGATTAGTTAGGGTCCAACACTCTACATGGCTAATTAGATTCTGGTATTTTTTTTTATGTAGCCCATAGCAATAGTTGCCGCAATAATGTCCGTCCCTCTATCTACATTGTATCTGTCTATACACCTATGCTGAGGAGGAATCCAGTGCATTTCCTCCAGTGGACATTTCCCCCATGGACATTTCCCCTCAGTGGATATTTCTCCCACACTATATTAGGTTATTTTGAACACAATTTTTATATAATTTGGCAAAAACACAATCCGGTCGATGTTAAAGTTTGACGGAAAATTTACTTCCATTTTTTCGTACTCGTAGGCGATATATTAGAATTACTACTATTACTACTGAATCCATGTAGGCTACTTGCCCTAGAAGCACCCACTTCTCCACCCCCACCTCCGACCCCACTTCACACATACTCCATTGCCCAACCTAGTTAAGCCTTTCCCAATCTGCTGCGCTGCTACAAGTACTAACTAAACATGACGTCACGAGTTTCAAGTATCACCCATTTTATGTTTAACTCACTCTGTATTTCTTTGTTCTGTCTGTATGTACACAAACTGCATCATCTGACGTGTTGGTCTCTATCTTGATCGACTTGACTGTCAGATCCGCCTCGTTATGTAACAGGTCCGTTTTCATGGCCGGTATTTGCTCATCTCCCACTTTAACAGACGTGTGTGCTACAGAGAATTCCCAGTCGTATGAAGGCCGTTCCTGCTTGATTTCTCGATCTGTCACATTTGTTGTATTGTCTGATAAATTCTGAGTAATTATATGCTGACCTAGCAAGTCAGTCGTGTCACCAACACCAGTTACCGTATCCACCAACGCCATGGTTCAGTTCATATGGTGATGATACTGTTGATCAGACTGATATGCTGGCGATTCTTCCTACTACTGCTCCAAGGGTTGTATGTGTTGTTCTGGCAATTTCTGAATATAGTCAAGATTGATCTGATTGGAGCATTATTGTCCTTAAATTACAAAAGAATACAAGTTACCGGTACTTAATCTGGTTTAAGATATTTATTTGTACTTTGTTAAATCGCCAAAAATATTCAAAAGCCAAAAATAGAGTTCACGAAATAGTATTTCCTTGGCCACAGCACCGATTGGATCTTCAAAATATAATGGTCAGGTATTACCTGATTTAAGGGCTGGACATATATCTCAGTCACAGGTTACATTTCAAATAGTGAAAATATGCAACATGATAAAGAATTTAATCTTTGGTGTACAATTTATTGTTAAACAAATATATGCAAAATGTTTTCTAATATGACTGAATTTGTTGCTACAAAAACCATCTGGTTTTAGTCTAAATAACAGCATAAAATGTAAAACAAATTTATACTTTTGTGTAATTTGATGAAAACTAACCTGGTGACCCTCTTTAAATTTGTGTTCAGATGAAACAGGAGGGGGGGGGGGGAGTTACTGTTTATCTAACATCAAATAACATTTGTGAAAAAGTCCTATAGATGTTCATTTCCGTCAAAAAAGATGATAATAATAATAAAAAATAAAATAAAATAAATAAATCCAATTTCCAAAGAAAACAACCAGAACTGATTCACAGTGAGATATAGATCTAATGATTTACAGTGAGATATAGATCTAATGATTTACAGTGAGATCTCCCTTCTAATGAGATCTTATCGACATTACATACCTCATAGCGCCCATGGTTAACGAGGAATAATTCTTTATCAAAACCGTATATTAGGAAATTAGTGGCAAACAGGGCCTTCCTGATAGTAGCGAAGTTTATATGTATTCGTTCGTCCCTTCACTCCTTAAAAATAGTGGACAGAGTGGGAAGAGGTTGTCTAATTGCCGGATGGAGTCGTACAGCCCTTCCATCGTAATGATCCCGGGACGCTACATGTAAATGTATACAGAGGAAGCATGACTGAGTGTAAGAAGGAGCGAAGACATGTAAACTTGGCTATCCTGTTATAACATGATTTGTTTTTTATCAGATATAAATACCAGATTTGTATTTATATTGCACCAAGGCAACCTGTAGTATATTTGTATGTTCTTTCAGTTCATGTGATATTAGCTAAGATTCATATATACTCGCCTCCCTCGTAGCAATGCTGCAAGCCTATTCTTTCACATGCCGGTAATAACAATAACGAGTACCCATGAAACTTAACTACGAACTGTGATAAGTTATTGAGAAACCTTTTGGAATCCTAGCTGTTAAAAATACAACATCCCACAATAAATAATTCTTTTTTTTGCGGGGTATGGGATGAATATTAGTTTAAAAAGTCTGATTAGTAGTTTACAGTAGCATTTTGACTAAATAAACCAGAACTGGAACACAAAAACAGGACTTGCAAACAGAAAGCATCAATAAAACTCGTCACAACAACTGACGGTGACATCTCGCGCTAAACCGCTTTTTTGGTATTGCAAAACCAAGAACTGGGCACAGAGTGGAATACGGACGAACTTTGTCTCTTTATTATGCCTAGAGATCACACAGCGGAAGGGAAGCTAGTGTACCCCAAATTGTCAAAATTGTAAAACCAGATCATAACATACTCAAATTCCGTCATGTCCTCACTAATATTGTGTTTTACGGGATGAACATGCATGGTTGAATGTAGTAGGGGACAATTTCAGCGCGTTAAAGAGAAGACTGAAATAACCCATGCACCCCCCTCAGTTTGGTAGACTATGCCGTCACAGGCGTCGCTTGGGCGCGTGTGTGTGTTCGGAGGGGAGCGGGGTCGTTGAGCGCGAACGATCCCCTTCTAAGATAACACCCTTGCCCAATTGAACTGCCATGATCTATTCCCCGTCTAAATTTCAAAGCAAAGCGAACCATTTTCACCCACAGCACGTGATCTGGTGTCTTCTATATACCGGTACCCATATCCCAGATGCAAATATGAGCTATATGTTGAAAATGGTCGATTTCTGAACCCAATTCCACCACATATAAATATGATCTGGAGACGCTTTTTTTTTCTCCACGCCGTAGAACCAAGTCTTGTCTATTCCCCGTTTAAATTTCAAAGAAAAGCAAACCATTTTCACCCCACAGCACGTGATCTGGTCTCTTCTATATACCGGTATCCATTCCCCAGATGCAAATATGAGCTATATGTTGAAAATGGTCGACTTCTGAACCCAATTCCACCACATACAGATATGATCTGGACACGCTTTTTTTTCTCCACACCGTAGAACCAAGTCTTGTCTATTCCCCGTTTAAATTTCGAGGAAAAGCAAACCATTTTCATCCCACAGCACGTGATCTGGTCTCTTCTACATACCGATACCCATATCCCAGATGCAAATATGAGCTATATGTTGAAAATGGTCGATTGCTGAACCCAATTCCACCACATACAAATATGATCTGGAGACGCTTTTTTTTTCTCCACGCCGTAGAACCAAGTCTTGTCTATTCCCCGTTTAAATTTCAAAGAAAAGCAAACCATTTTCACCCCACAGCACGTGATCTGGTCTCTTCTATATACCGGTATCCATCCCCCAGATGCAAATATGAGCTATATGTTGAAAATGGTCGACTTCTGAACCCAATTCCACCACATACAGATATGATCTGGACACGCTTTTTTTTCTCCACGCCGTAGAACCAAGTCTTGTCTATTCCCCGTTTAAATTTCGAGGAAAAGCAAACCATTTTCACCCCACAGCACGTGATCTGGTCTCTTCTATATACCGGTGCCCATATCCCAGATGCAAATATGAGCTACATGTTGAAAATAGTCGATTTCTGAACCCAATTCCACCACATACAAATATGACCTGGAGACGCTTTTTTTTCTCCACGCCGTAGAACCAAGTCTTGTCTATTCCCCGCTTAAATTTCAAAGAAAAAAAACCCATTTTCACCCCACAGCACGTCGATTCCACCACATGGAAATATGATCTGGAGACGCTTTTTTCTCCACGCCGTAGAACCAAGTCTTGTCTATTCCCAGTTTAAATTTCAAAGAAAAGCAAAGCATTTTCACCCCACAGCACGTGATCTGGTCTCTTCTATATACCGTTACCCATATCCCAGATGCAAATATGAGCTATATGTTGAAAATGGTCGATTTCTGAACCCAATTCCACCACATACAAATATGATCTGGAGACGCTTTTTTTTTGAGAGCTGAAACTTCGTGACATTTCCCCTTTTTTATATTCGGGTCATTGATCATGGGTAATATCCGTCTATTCCCCGTCTCTTCTATATACCGTTACCCATATTCCAGATGCAAATAAGAGCTATATGTTGAAAATGGTCGATTTCTGAACCCAATTCCACCACATACAAATATGATCTGGAGACGCATTTTTTTTCTACGCCGTAGAACCAAGTCTTGTCTATTTCCCGTTTAAATTTCAAAGAAAAACAAACATTTTCACCCCACAGCACGTGATTTGACCTCTTCTATATACCGGTACCTATATTCCAGATCCAAATATGAGCTATATGTTGAAAATGGTCGATTTCTCAACCCAATTCCACCACATACAAATATGACCTGGAGACGCTTTTTTTTCTCCGCGCCGTAGAACCAAGTCTTATCTATTCCCCGTTTAAATTTCATAGAAAAGCAAACCATTTTCACCCCACAGCACGTGATCTGGTCTCTTTTATATACCGGTACCCATATCCCATATGCAAATATGAGCTATATGTTGAAAATGGTCGATTTCTCAACCCAATTCCACCACGTACAAATATGATCTGGAGACGCTTTTTCCTCCACGCCGTAGAACCAAGTCTTGTCTATTCCCCGTTTAAATTTCAAAGAAAAGCAAACCATTTTCACCCCACAGCACGTGATCTGGTCTCTTCTACATACCGATACCCATATCCCAGATGCAAATATGAGCTATATGTTGAAAATGGTCGATTTCTGAACACAATTCCACCACATACAAATATGATCTGGAGACGCTTTTTTTTCTCCACGCCGTAGAACCAAGTCTTGTCTATTCGCCGTTTAAATTTCAAAGAAAAGCAAACCATTTTCAATCCACAGCACGTGATCTGGTCTCTTCTATATACCGGTACCTATATTCCAGATGCAAATATGAGCTTTATGTTGAAAATGGTCGATTTCTGAACCCAATTCCACCACATACAAATATGATCTGGAGACGTTTTATTGTCTCCACGCCGTAGAACCAAGTCTTGTCTATTCCCCGTTTAAATTTCAAAGAAAAGCAAACCATATTCACCCCACAGCACGTGATCTGGTCTCTTCTACATACCGGTACTCATATCCAAGATGCAAATATGAGCTATATGTTGAAAATGGTCGATTTCTGAACCCAATTCCACATACAAATATGATCTGGATACCTTTTTTTTTCTCCACACCGTAGAATGAAGTCTTGTCTATTCCCCGTTTAAATTTCAAAGAAAAGCAAACCATTTTCACCCCACAGCACGTGATCTGGTCTCCGCTATATACCGGTACCCATATCCCAAATGCAAATATGAGCTATATGTTGAAAATGGTCGATTTCTTAATCCATTTCCACCACATACAAATATGATCTGGAGGCGCTTTTTTCTCCACGCCGTAGAACCAAGTCTTGTCTATTCCACGTTTAAATTTCAAAGAAAAGCAAACCATTTTCACCCAACAGCAAGTGATCTGGCCTCTTCTATATACCGTTACCCATATTCCAGATGCAAATATGAGCTATATGTTGAAAATGGTCGATTTCTGAACCCAATTCCACCACATACAAATATGATCTGGAGACGCTTTTTTTTCACGCCGTAGAACCAAGTCTTGTCTATTCCCCGTTTAAATTTCAAAGAAAAACAAACATTTTCACCCCACAGCACGTCATTTGACCTATTCTATATACCGGTACCCATATTCCAGATCCAAATATGAGCTATATGTTGAAAATGGTCGATTTTTCAACCCAATTCCACCACATACAAATATGACCTGGAGACGCTTTTTTTCTCCACGCCGTAGAACCAAGTCTTATCTATTCCCCGTTTTAATTTCAAAGAAAAGCAAACCATTTTCACCCCACAGCACGTGATCTGGTCTCTTTTATATACCGGTACCCATATCCCAAATGCAAATATGAGCTATATGTTGAAGATGGTCGATTTCTCAACCCAATTCCACCACGTACAAATATGATCTGGAGACGATTTTTTTCTCCACGCCGTAGAACCAAGTCTTGTCTATTCCGCGTTTAAATTTCAAAGAAAAGCAAACCATTTTCACCCCACAGCACGTGATCTGGTCTCTTGTACATACCGATACCCATATCCCAGATGCAAATATGAGCTATATGTTGAAAATGGTCGATTGCTGAACCCAATTCCACCACATACAAATATGATCTGGAGACGCTTTTTTTTCTCCACGCCGTAGAACCAAGTCTTGTCTATTCCGCGTTTAAATTTCAAAGAAAAGCAAACCATATTAACCCCACAGCACGTGATCCGGCCTCTTCTATACACCGGTACCCATATCCCAGATGCAAATATGAGCCATATCTTGAAAATGGTCGATTTCTTAATCCATTTCCGCCACATACAAATATGATATGGAGACGGTTTATTTCTCCACGCCGTAGAACCAAGTCTTGTCTCTTCCCCGAATAAGTTTCAAAGAAAAGGAAACCATATTCACCCGACAGCACGTGACCTGGTCTCTTGTATACACCGGTACCAATATCCCAGATGCAAATATGAGCTATATCTTGAAAATGGTCGATTTCTTAATCCATTTCCACCACATAAAAATATGATATGGAGACGCTTTTTTTCTCCACGCCGTAGAACCAAGTCTTGTCTCTTCTCCGAATAAGTTTCAAAGAAAAACAAACCATATTCACCCCACAGCATGTGACCTGGTCTCTTCTATATACCGGTACCCATATCCCAGATGCAAATATGAGCTATATCTTGAAAATGGTCGATTTTTTAATCCATTTCCACCAGATACAAATATGATCTGGAGACGCTTTTTTTCTCCACGCCGTAGAACCAAGTCTTGTCTCTTCCCCGAATAAGTTTCAAAGAAAAGGAAACCATATTCACCCGACAGCACGTGACCTGGTCTCTTGTATACACCGGTACCAATATCCCAGATGCAAATATGAGCTATATCTTGAAAATGGTCGATTTCTTAATCCATTTCCACCACATAAAAATATGATATGGAGACGCTTTTTTTCTCCACGCCGTAGAACCAAGTCTTGTCTCTTCTCCGAATAAGTTTCAAAGAAAAACAAACCATATTCACCCCACAGCATGTGACCTGGTCTCTTCTATATACCGGTACCCATATCCCAGATGCAAATATGAGCTATATCTTGAAAATGGTCGATTTTTTAATCCATTTCCACCAGATACAAATATGATCTGGAGACGCTTTTTTTCTCCACGCCGTAGAACCAAGTCTTGTCTATTCCCCGAATAAGTTTCAAAGAAAAGCAAACCATATTCACCCCACAGCAAGTGACCCGGTCTCTTCTATATACCGGTACCCATATCCCAGATGCAAATATGAGCTATATGTTGAAAATGGTCGATTTCTGAACCCAATTCCACCACATACAAATATGATCTGGGGACGCTTTTTTATTCCACGCCGTAGAACCAAGTCTTGTCTATTCCCCGTTTAAATTTCAAAGAAAAGCAAACCATTTTCACCCCACAGCACGTGATCTGGTCTCCGCTATATACCGGTACCCATATCCCATATGCAAATATGAGCTATATCTTGAAAATGGTCGATTTCTTAATCCATTTCCACCACATACAAATATGATATGGAGGCGCTTTTTTTCTCCACGCCGTAGAACCAAGTCTCTTCTCTTCCCCGAATAAGTTTCAAAGAAAAGCAAACCATATTCACCCCACAGCACGTGACCCGGTCTCTTCTATACACCGGTACCCATATCCCAGATGCAAATATGTGCTATATCTTGAAAATGGTCGATTTCTTAATCCATTTCCACCAGATACAAATATGATATGGAGACGCTTTTTTTTTGAGAGCTGAAACTCCGGTACCCATATCCCAGATGCAAATATGAGCTATATGTTGAAAATGGTCGATTTCTGAACCCAATTCCACCACATACAAATATGATCTGGGGACGCTTTTTTATTCCACGCCGTAGAACCAAGTCTTGTCTATTCCCCGTTTAAATTTCAAAGAAAAGCAAACCATTTTCACCCCACAGCACGTGATCTGGTCTCCGCTATATACCGGTACCCATATCCCATATGCAAATATGAGCTATATCTTGAAAATGGTCGATTTCTTAATCCATTTCCACCACATACAAATATGATATGGAGGCGCTTTTTTTCTCCACGCCGTAGAACCAAGTCTCTTCTCTTCCCCGAATAAGTTTCAAAGAAAAGCAAACCATATTCACCCCACAGCACGTGACCCGGTCTCTTCTATACACCGGTACCCATATCCCAGATGCAAATATGTGCTATATCTTGAAAATGGTCGATTTCTTAATCCATTTCCACCACATACAAATATGATATGGAGACGCTTTTGTTTCTCCACGCCGTAGAATCAAGTCTTGTCTCTTCTCCGAATAAGTTTCAAAGAAAAACAAACCATATTCACCCCACAGCATGTGACCTGGCCTCTTCTATATACCGGTACCCATATCCCAGATGCAAATATGAGCTATATCTTGAAAATGGTCGATTTTTTAATCCATTTCCACCAGATACAAATATGATCTGGAGACGCTTTTTTTCTCCACGCCGTAGAACCAAGTCTTGTCTATTCCCCGAATAAGTTTCAAAGAAAAGCAAACCATATTCACCCCACAGCAAGTGACCCGGTCTCTTCTATATACCGGTACCCATATCCCAGATGCAAATATGAGCTATATGTTGAAAATGGTCGATTTCTGAACCCAATTCCACCACATACAAATATGATCTGGGGACGATTTTTTATTCCACGCCGTAGAACCAAGTCTTGTCTATTCCCCGTTTAAATTTCAAAGAAAAGCAAACCATTTTCACCCCACAGCACGTGATCTGGTCTCCGCTATATACCGGTACCCATATCCCATATGCAAATATGAGCTATATATTGAAAATGATCGATTTCTTAATCCATTTCCACCACATACAAATATGATATGGAGACGCTTTTTTTCTCCACGGCGTAGAATCAAGTCTTGTCTCTTCCCCGAATAAATTTCAAAGAAAAGCAAACCATATTCACCCCACAGCACGAGACGCGGTCTCTTCTATACACCGGTACCCATATCCCAGATGCAAATATGAGCTATATCTTGAAAATGGTCGATTTCTTAATCCATTTCCACCACATACAAATATGATATGGAGGCGCTTTTTTTCTCCACGCCGTAGAACCAAGTCTTGTCTCTTCCCCGAATAAGTTTCAAAGAAAAGCAAACCATATTCACCCCACAGCACGTGACCCGGTCTCTTCTATACACCGGTACCCATATCCCAGATGCAAATATGTGCTATATCTTGAAAATGGTCGATTTCTTAATCCATTTCCACCAGATACAAATATGATATGGAGACGCTATTCTTCTCCACGCCGTAGAACCGAGTCTTGTCTCTTCCCCGAATAAGTTTCACAGAAAAGCAAACCATATTCACCCCACAGCACGTGACCCGGTCTCCTCTATACACCGGTACCCATATCCCAGATGCAAATATGAGCTATATCTTGAAAATGTTCGATTTCGTGATCCATTTCCGCCACATACAAATATGATATGGAGACGCTTTTTTCTCCACGCCGTAGAACCAAGTCTTGTCTCTTCGCCGAAAAAGGTTCAACGAAAAGCAAACCATATTCACCCCACAGCACGTGACCTGGTCTATTCTAACTAGCGATACACATATCCCAGATGGAAATATGAGCTATATCTTGAAATGGCCGATTTCGTAATCCATTTCCACCACATACAAATATGATATGGAGACGTTTGTTTTCTCTACACCGTAGAACCAAGTCTTGTCTCCTCCCCGAATAAGTTTCAAAGAAAAGCAAACCATATTCATCCCACAGCACGTGACCTGGTCTCTTCTATATACCGACACCCATATCCCAGATGCAAATATGAGCTATATATTGAAAATGGTCGATTTCTTAATCCATTTCCACCACATACAAATATGATATGGAGGCGCTTTTTTTCTCCACGCCGTAGAACCAAGTCTTATCTATTCCCCGTTTTAATTTCAAAGCAAAGCAAACCATTTTCACCCCACAGCACGTGATCTGGTCTCTTTTATAACCGGTACCCATATCCCAAATGCAAATATGAGTTATATGTTGAAAATGGTCGATTTCTGAACCCAATTCCACCACGTACAAATATGATCTGGAGATGCTTTTTTTCTCCACGCCGTAGAACCAAGTCTTGTCTATTCCGCGTTTAAATTTCAAAGAAATGCAAACCATTTTCACCCCACAGCACGTGATCTGGTCTCTTCTACATACCGATACCCATATCCCAGATGCAAATATGAGCTATATGTTGAAAATGGTCGATTTCTGAACCCAATTCCACCACATACAAATATGATCTGGAGACGCTTTTTTTTCTCCACGCCGTAGAACCAAGTCTTGTCTATTCGCCGTTTAAATTTCAAAGAAAAGCAAACTATTTTCACCCCACAGCACGTGATTTGGTCTCTTCGATATACCGGTACCCATATCCCAGATGCAAATATGAGCTATATGTTGAAAATGGTCGATTGATGAACCCAATTCCACCACATACAAATATGACCTGGAGACGGGTTTTTTTCTCCACGCCGTAGAACCAAGTCTTGTCTATTCCCCGTTTAAATTTCAAAGAAAAGCAAACCATTTTCAATCCACGGCACGTGATCTGGTCTCTTCTATATACCGGTACCTATATTCCAGATGCAAATATGAGCTATATGTTGAAAATGGTCGATTTCTGAACCCAATTCCACCACATACAAATATGATCTGGAGACGTTTTTTTTCTCCACGCCGTAGAACCAACTTTTGTCTATTCCCCGTTTAAATTTGAAAGAAAAGCAAACCATTTTCAATCCACAGCACGTGATCTGGTCTCCGCTATATACTGGAACCCATATCCCAGATGCAAATATGAGCTATATGTTGAAAATGGTCGATTTATGAACCCAATTCCACCACATACAAATATGACCTGGAGACGGGTTTTTTTCTCCACGCCGTAGAACCAAGTCTTGTCTATTCCCCGTTTAAATTTCAAAGAAAAGCAAACCATTTTCAATCCACGGCACGTGATCTGGTCTCTTCTATATACCGGTACCTATATTCCAGATGCAAATATGAGCTATATGTTGAAAATGGTCGATTTCTGAACCCAATTCCATCACATACAAATATGATCTGGAGACGCTTTTTTTTCTCCACGCCGTAGAACCAAGTCTTGTCTATTCGCCGTTTAAATTTCAAAGAAAAGCGAACTATTTTCACCCCACAGCACGTGATTTGGTCTCTTCGATATACCGGTACCCATATCCCAGATGCAAATATGAGCTATATGTTGAAAATGGTCGATTTATGAACCCAATTCCACCACATACAAATATGACCTGGAGACGGGTTTTTTTCTCCACGCCGTAGAACCAACTTTTGTCTATTCCCCGTTTAAATTTCAAAGAAAAGCAAACCATATTCACCCCACAGCACGTGACCCGGCCCCTTCTATACACCGGTACCCATATCCCATATGCAAATATGAGCTATATGTTGAAAATGGTCGATTTCTTAATCCATTTCCACCACATACAAATATGATATGGAGACGCTTTTTTCTCCACGACGTAGAATCAAGTCTTGTCTCTTCCCCGAATAAGTTTCAAAGAAAAGCAAACCATATTCACCCCACAGCACGAGACCCGGTCTCTTCTATACACCGGTACCCATATCCCAGATGCAAATATGAGCTATATCTTGAAAATGGTCGATTTCTTAATCCATTTCCACCACATACAAATATGATATGGAGGCGCTTTTTTTCTCCACGCCGTAGAACCAAGTCTTGTCTCTTCCCCGAATAAGTTTCAAAGAAAAGGAAACCATATTCACCCGACAGCACGTGACCTGGTCTCTTCTATACACCGGTACCAATATCCCAGATGCAAATATGAGCTATATCTTGAAAATGGTCGATTTATTAATCCATTTCCACCAGATACAAATACGATATGGAGACGCTTTTTTTCTCCACGCCGTAGAACCAAGTCTTGTCTCTTCCCCGAATAAGTTTCAAAGAAAAACAAACCATATTCACCCCACAGCACGTGACCCGGTCTCTTCTATATACCGGTACCCATATTCAAGATGCAAATATGAGCTATATGTTGAAAATGGTCGATTTCTGAACCCAATTCCACCACATACAAATATGATCTGGGGACGCTTTTTTATTCCACGCCGTAGAACCAAGTCTTGTCTATTCCCCGTTTAAATTTCAAAGAAAAGCAAACCATTTTCACCCCACAGCACGTGATCTGGTCTCTGCTATACCCATATCCCATATGCAAATATGAGCTATATGTTGAAAATGGTCGATTTCTTAATCCATTTCCACCACATACAATAATGATATGGAGACGCTTTTTTTCTCCACGCCGTAGAACCAAGTCTTGTCTCTTCCCCGAATAAGTTTCAAAGAAAAGCAAACCATATTCACCCCACAGCACGTGACCTGGTCTATTCTATATACCGGTACCCATATCCCAGATGCAAATATGAGCTATATCTTGAAAATGGTCGATTTTTTAATCCCTTTCCACCACATACAATAATGATATGTAGACGCTTTTTTTCTCCACGCCGTAGAACCAAGTCTTGTCTCTTCCCCGAATAAGTTTCAAAGAAAAGGAAACCATATTCACCCGACAGCACGTGACCTGGTCTCTTCTATACACCGGTACCAATATCCCAGATGCAAATATGAGCTATATCTTGAAAATGGTCGATTTATTAATCCATTTCCACCAGATACAAATATGATATGGAGACGCTTTTTTTCTCCACGCCGTAGAATCAAGTCTTGTCTCTTCCCCGAATAAGTTTCAAAGAAAAACAAACCATATTCACCCCACAGCACGTGACCCGGTCTCTTCTATATACCGGTACCCATATTCAAGATGCAAATATGAGCTATATGTTGCAAATGGTCGATTTCTGAACCCAATTCCACCACATACAAATATGATCTGGGGACGCTTTTTTATTCCACGCCGTAGAACCAAGTCTTGTCTATTCCCCGTTTAAATTTCAAAGAAAAGCAAACCATTTTCACCCCACAGCACGTGATCTGGTCTCCGCTATATACCGGTACCCATATCCCATATGCAAATATGAGCTATATATTGAAAATGATCGATTTCTTAATCCATTTCCACCACATACAAATATGATATGGAGACGCTTTTTTTCTCCACGGCGTAGAATCAAGTCTTGTCTCTTCCCCGAATAAATTTCAAAGAAAAGCAAACCATATTCACCCCACAGCACGAGACGCGGTCTCTTCTATACACCGGTACCCATATCCCAGATGCAAATATGAGCTATATCTTGAAAATGGTCGATTTCTTAATCCATTTCCACCACATACAAATATGATATGGAGGCGCTTTTTTTCTCCACGCCGTAGAACCAAGTCTTGTCTCTTCCCCGAATAAGTTTCAAAGAAAAGCAAACCATATTCACCCCACAGCACGTGACCCGGTCTCTTCTATACACCGGTATGTAAAACCTCCCCCCAGATGCAAATATGTGTTATATCTTGAAAATGGTCGATTTCTTAATCCATTTCCACCAGATACAAATATGATATGGAGACGCTATTCTTCTCCACGCCGTGGAACCAAGTGTTGTCTCTTCCCCGAATAAGTTTCAAAGAAAAGCAAACCATATTCACCCCACAGCACGTGACCCGGTCTCCTCTATACACCGGTACCCATATCCCAGATGCAAATATGAGCTATATCTTGAAAATGTTCGATTTCGTGATCCATTTCCGCCACATACAAATATGATATGGAGACGCTTTTTTCTCCACGCCGTAGAACCAAGTCTTGTCTCTTCGCCGAATAAGGTTCAACGAAAAGCAAACCATATTCACCCCACAGCACGTGACCTGGTCTATTCTATATACCGGTACCCATATCCCAGATGCAAATATGTGCTATATCTTGAAAATGGTCGATTTCTTAATCCATTTCCACCACATACAAATATGATATGGAGACGCTTTTTTTTCTCCATGACGTAGAACCAAGTCTTTTCTCTTCCCCGAATAAGTTTCAAAGAAAAACAAACCATATTCACTGGACAGCACGTGACCTGGTCTCTTCTAACTACCGGTACACATATCCCAGATGCAAATATGAGCTATATCTTGAAATGGCCGATTTCCTAATCCATTTCCACCACATACAAATATGATATGGAGACGTTTGTTTTCTCTACACCGTAGAACCAAGTCTTGTCTCCTCCCCGAATAAGTTTCAAAGAAAAGCAAACCATATTCATCCCACAGCACGTGACCTGGTCTCTTCTATATACCGGCACCCATATCCCAGATGCAAATATGAGCTATATATTGAAAATGGTCGATTTCTTAATCCATTTCCACCACATACAATTATGATATGGAGACGCTTTTGTTTCTCCACGCCGTAGAATCAAGTCTTGTCTCTTCCCCGAATAAGTTTCAAAGAAAAGAAAACCATATTCACCCCACAGGACGTGACCTGGTCTCTTCTATATACCGGTACCCATATCTCAGATGCAAATATGAGCTATATCTTGAAAATGGTCGATTTCTTAATCCATTTCCACCACATACAAATATGATATGGAGACGCTTTTTTTCTCCACGCCGTAGAACCAAGTCTTGTCTCTTTCTCGAATAAGTTTCAAAGAATAGCAAACCATTTTCACCCCACAACACGTGATCTGGCCTCTTGTGTACACCCACAACGGAGACGCAAATATGAGCTATCTCTTGAAAAATGGTCGATTTCTGAATCCAATTCCACCGCAAAAATATGATATGGAGAGGCCTTTTTTTTTCTCTACGCTGTAGAACCAAGTCTTGTCACTTCCCAGAATAAGTTTCAAAGTAAAGGAAACCATTTTCACCGCACAGCACTTGGTCTGGTCTCTTCTATACACCCGCATCACAAATGCAAATATGAGCTCTCTTTTGAAAAATGGTCTATTTCTTAATCCAATTCTACCACATAATAATATGATATGGAGACTTTTTTTTCTCGACGCCGTAAAACCAGGTCCTGTCTCTTCCCCGAATAAGTTTCAGAGAAAAGCAAACCACTTTCCCCTCACAGCACGTGATACAGTCTCTACTATACTCCCACATTGCAGATGCAACTATGAGATATCTCTTGAAAAATGGTCTATTAGTCAATCCAATTCCATCACATTAAAATATGATATGGAAACGCTTTTTTCTCGACGCCTTAGAACCAAGTCTTGCCTCTTCCCGGAATAAGTTTCAGAGAGTGCAAACCATTTTCACCCCAAAACTCGTGATCTGATCTCTTCTATACACCCACATAGTCAGATGTCCCAATGTGAAAGTTTAGCGCCCCGTAAATATTTTCTCCTACATACGTACAACCATTTCTATTGCATAAATAGGATCACTGTGCATCTTTTCTGACCGGTTGTCAGCTTGCAGGTGTGTGCATGAGTTGTCGGTGCGGGCATTTCGAATAAATTTGCCAAAAAACTACTAGTTTCACAAAATCATTCATAACTGTGATGCATGTCACTCTGACTATCGCGTTATGCGTCTTTTTATAGCCACTAGGCGTGGTTAACAGATGTGAACAGTTAAGAGTGTTCTAATGTATATACTGGATGCAATGTAAGAAAACGTTCAGAAAATGGAGATTTTTCCTGCGTGTTTGATTTTTTCAATTTTAGTAAATTTACTACAGTATGTTCTCTAAGCAACCGAACTATCTTATCAGGATTACAAGCGTCTAGTCAGTTTGCGAAAACAAGTGCCCTTCTCCTCAAAATTGGAATGATCGGAAAATAGGTTCGTGTAACCGAGCAATGACTGAGAATATTACCCCACCCCCATTTTCAAGAAATTGAATAAATTTGAGTTTTTTGTGAAAAAGGCAGAAAGGACAAAACATTTACGATGAATGTGATAGATGGTAATCGCTAATCATTCTAATGTATTAAAACATTAGTGTTTCTAATAAAAAAGCTGCTAAACTTCATTTACCTGACATAAATTTAGCATTATCGGGCAATTTGTATAAGAAGATCCCACTTTCTCGGTGTGTCCTGACCCTACAATAGCCCGAGTTTTACGTATATATGAGTATGTTAACGCATCTTTATAGATGTGTACTAATGTACCTCAAAGCCAGTGTTTCGAAATCTTTCGAGAATATAACTTATGTATATCATCCCAGGCATATTTCTCATCAGGGGTCACGCCTCAGTCAAGTATAGTTATCTATAGATGATACAAGTCTCGCAGGTGCCAATCGCGTCAGCATTCTGTTCGCCGTACAGCTATTAGATCTTAGATTTCCATAGGAGTTCTTTTAAATGCCGTCCTCTTCTGTATACACCGATCGGATGATGTTGGAATAGTCGGCTGGTTTTGGAGTTAGTCTGTATTATATGCCAGTATTTTTTTTATAATTTTCATCAGCTGGCGTGATCCAAGTTGGAATGTTGTGATGAATCGCGTCGGCTTGACAAATACCCGTTGAGTCTGCTTGTGCATGGTTCTGTGTAGATGTTTCGATCTCTCAGAGTGTTCAACCTCCATGAGTGCTTTCTCGATTTCACTCTGTTGGTATCCCCTGAGTTTATTTTTGAAGACTAACTTTCTCGTAGCGTTATACACGCGACCTTGATTGAGATAATTAGTATCTTGATATTCTATAACAAACGCCGCATATCAACTGCTTCGTTCTAACTCATTATGGACAGAATGAAAACAAGACGTTTATCTAGTAAACAGAGAAAACGCTATAAGAAGCAGAGACATATTAATTATGTCAATGTCAAGCTCTCGAGATTGACAATAGCCAAGACATATATTAGAAATATCTCAAGTCTGATGTTAACAGATAATGATAATATTTTTCTGATATCCCGGGGATTATCATTCATTCCGACGTCTAATATAAGAGAACGGGATATTGTAACAGATTTCGGACGAATGGCGAACGAGATGAGACGTACAGAGTTTTTCTCCGACTCACCATCAACGCACAGGCAACATCATCCATTTTATGTTAAGTCGGAATTCGTGGCACCACTAGCCTCCAATAGCATTGAAGATTACCTCTTAGCTACGAGACTTGAGCTATCGTCACACGCCAAAGAACCACACAAAGACAACCTGCCAAACGGCGAACGCCAATCACTCAATAAATTGACATCAAATAAATGTGATGTAATCATCACCTCTGCTGACAAGAATAATACAACTGTAATTCTTGACAAAAGTTTATACATCAAGGGAGCAAATCGATAACTATATGACGGAATACACTACGTCGAGATTGATTGTATTAATGTAAAAGAGATGCATAGAAAGCTGCTAAACCTTGTATGCAAACTTAAACAGGAAGAAATGATGGGCAAGGACACATGCAAATACCTGTATGATCCGCTACTCAAGATGACACATGTATTTGCTACCTAGGATTAATAAAATCAAGCAAATCCTGGAGAAACTCGACCCGATTAATCCGGGCGACGTATCCAATATATCTGTGCCGGGACGACCGATTATCTCGCAATGCGACTCACCTACTTCGAAACTGGGGAGATACTTAGATTTCTTCCTGTTGCCTATTATCAAAAGGCAACACACCTATCTTGTGGATACTTCAAATTTCATGAATGAAATAGGAAGTATGCCCATCCCGTGCTATCCTTGTTACATATGATATCACCTCGCTTTACACTAATCTGAGTTTTGAAGAGATAGCCGCAGCCCTGAAGACTGATCTCACGACGAACAACGATATCGTATATGCCATAAAAAGGCCATCGATAGAATTACCGGTAGCAATAGCCAACCTTATCCTGACAGAAAACGAATTTGCATTTAATGGTAAATGTTACCGGTAAAACGTGGGAGCACCAATGGGGGGAATTCCTTCGCCTGAGTTATGTGATTCTGCTATTTATGGAGCGGTTCCCCTTGCGGCATAATATCCTGCTTCACAAACGATACCGGGACGATGGATATTGGATTTATAATGGCCCAGAACAAGACGTACGAGACTTCTTTGAGATAGCAAATAATGCCCATCCTCTGTTAAAGTTTACTTTCGAGATATCGGACAGATCTATCAGGTTTTTGGATACCGTAAAAGGGGAGAGATTTGAACGCAGTGGTATTCTGGACATCAAGTTTCACACCAAGGCAACCGAAGCATACCAGTACCTACACCGAGAATCGGCCCATCCACCCTCCTGCTTCAAATCCTTTATAAAAGGAGAGGCAATTAGATACGCAAGGAACTGCAACAATTCCAGTGACTTCTGCGAGAAAACTAAAGTCTTCAAAAATCAACTTAGACTCAGGGGATATGAACAAAGTGAAATCGAGAAAGCACTCATGGAGGTTGAACACTCTGAGAGATCGAAACTTCTACACAGAACCAAGCACAAGCAGACTCAACCGGTATTTGTCAAGCCGACGCGATTCATCACAACATTCCAACCTGGATCACCACAGCTGATAAAAATTATTTAAAAATACTGGCATATAATACAGAGTGACTCTAAAACCAGCCGACTATTCCAACATCATTCGATCGGTGTGTACAGAAGAGGACGGAATTTAAAAGAACTCCTACGAAAATCTAAGATCTAATAGCTGTACGGCGAACAGAATGCTGACGCGATTGGCACCTGCAAGACTTGTATCATCTTAGATAACTATACTTGACTGAGGCGCGACTCCTGATGAGAAATATGCCTGGGATTTTATACATAAGTTATATTCTCGAAAGATTTCGAAACACTGGCTTTGAGGTACATTAGTACACATCTGTGAAGATGCGCTAGCATACTCATATATACGTAAAACTCGGGCTACTGTAGGGTCAGGACACACCGAGAAAGTGGGATCTTCATACACATTGGCCGATAATGCTAAATTTATGTCAGGTAAATGAAGTTTAGCAGCTTTTTTATTAGAAACACTAATGTTTTAATACATTAGAATGATTAGCGATTACCATCTATCACATTCATCGCAAATATTTTGTCCCGTTCTGCCTCTTTCACAAAAAACTCAAATTTAACCAATTTCTTGAAAATGGGGGGTGGGGTAATATTCTCAGTCATTGCTCGGTTACACGAACCTATTGTTCGATCATCTCAATATGGGGGGAGGGGGGGGGGGAACCGCAGTTGTTTGCGCAAATTTAGATATCATGATAAGATAGTTTGGTTGCTTAGAGAACATACTGTAGTAAATTTACTAAAATTTGAAAAATCAAACATGCAGGAAAAATCTCCATTTTCTGAACGTTTCCTTACATTGCATCCAGTAGATACATTAGAACACTCTGAACTGTTCACACGTTTTAACCACGCCTAGTAAAAAGACGCATAACGCGATAGTCAGAGTGAAATTGCACCACAGTTATGAATGATTTTGTGAAAATAGTAGTTTTTTTGGCAAATTTATCCGAAATGCCCGCACCGACAACTCATGCACACACCTGCAAGCTGACAACCGGTCAGAAAAGATGCACAGTGATCCTATTTATGCAATAGAAATGGTTGTACGTATGCAGGAGAAAATGTTTACGGGGCGCTAAACTAAGCCACTTTTTCACATTGGGCATCACAGATGCAAATATGAGCTATCTTTTGAAAAATGGTGGACTTCTTAATTCATTTCCACCACATAAAAATATGATATGGAGACACTTTTTTCTCCACGCCGTAGAACTAATTCTTGCCTCTCCCCGGAATAAGTTTCAATAAAAAGCGAACAATTTTCACCCCACAGCACGTAATCTGGTCTCTTTTATACACCCAAATCACAGGTGCAAATATTAAGAAATGGTTGATTTCTTAATCCAATTCCACCACATAAAAATATGATATGGAGACGGTTTATTTCTCCACGCCGTAGAACCAAGTCTTGTCTCTTCCCCGAATAAGTTTCAAATTAAAGCAAACCATTTTTACCCCAGCACGTGATCTGGTATTTTCTATACACCCACATCACAAATGAAAACAACATGTAGTATCTTTTCTAATCAGCGATTACTGGTATAAATTTGGTACTATGCATCAAATTGCCCTACTATATGAAGAAAGGACTATAGTAGTAGTAAAAGGGTAAATTATGGCCCATTGACCTAAACAAAACCGCATAAAGCGGCGTGACGCGGCGATCACGTCACAATGTCAGGTTCACTATAGTTCATGCAAAGATCACACTTCCGGTCACGGTACCGGAAGCGTCCTCGGGGATGTATTCCTCCGCTGTATTCCTCCGCGGTGATGTGGTCATGTTTGGTGGTGACGCGGTCACGTCCTGGGAGGAGCCTCCGCGGACAGAAAGTAATCCCATGTCGAGTTCCATTAAATACGCGGGTGACCGTTTCGTCATCACCGAAAGCGACGTCATCGCCTCAAGTGACCTTATCGCAAGACTGCACACGCACTTGGCGGTACAACCTGAGTAGTATATAAAACACCGATTCCTTAGCATTGACCTCATTTCAACCTCATTTCAAGGTCACAGAGGTCAAGGTCATGTGGCTGGGTTTCCCAGGGGAGTTCCCCCAGTGGGAGTTTCCCCATGACGATCACGTGATCAAAGCATGTCTAGACTTGTTCTGGGTTGTACAGTTTACCCATCCTCCGTATGGCAGAACTGTACAACCCAGAACAAGTCTAGACATGCCTTGATCACGTGATCGTCATGGGGAAACCCCCACTGGGGAACTCCCCTGGGAAACCCAGCCACATGACCTTGACCTCTGTGACCTTGAAATGACGTCGAAATGAGGTCAATGCTAAGGAATCGGTGTTTTATATACTACTAACGTGTACCCTATAGCCCGTGAAGCACAGGGCAAACCAGAGTGCGGGTGTACCAACAGGTGCGTGTGAAAACGTGCGATGACGACGAAGAAGATACACAGTGAGCGGGCATATGGGCAATATCGCCAATTCCGGCGATGAAGGCACTTCCGGCGATGGCATCACTTCCGGTGATGATTTCACTTCCTGTGATGAGGTCACTTTCATCAAAGGCCAAGGGCCAGTGTGCGTGTGTGATTGGACGGTTGACAATGCGCTAAGGCGTTGACGCGGGCGTTAAGGCGTACAGATAGGGCGTTAAGGCGTATCGATGGGCGTTGACTGGCGTCACTGCACTTCGATGAATTAATGCCAATTCCACGGGATATCCAGACCCACCAGAGCTTCCAGAGCTCCCCAGGACGTTGAAGCGTTAAGCTACGCTTTGGTGGGCGTTCGTTAAGTCGTTAAGATATCCGTTAAAGCATTGCGAGGGGATTCCCTTCTCTGGATGCATGTATTGCTATGCATATAGCCTTGAAGGCCTGGGGCATAGTCAGTCTCTACGAAACACCCCTTTCTCTACTACTCGTATTATCATAGGCGTATCATCCCCAGTCTGCTTCTACCCGACAGTAGCTTCAACAGGACTCCACCCACGCCCCACTTGGACCACGGATGGTACATCTCTACACCAAAACGTCTATTCAAATGCACTCCATCGCCACATAGCGCCACCACCACGTCCACACACACACACAGACACAAACATATACACACAAACATACATCACCACGACCACACACCGCCACACTCACTCACTTGCCCACTCACTCTCTCATTCACTCACTCATTCCCACGCAGCTAACTCTAACAGGTAGCCAGATAGAAACGTAAAAACTTATAACACACTTTTTTGAGGTTCTACTGGTTTATTTCATTTTTGTATACATACAGTCAAGTGTCGAATCCAATATGGAAATATCATACTTGAAATTAACCAATGAGGTGCTGAAGACATGCACAGTCTTTGCCAATAAAACCGACATTTTCATCTGATATTTATCTAGCACTGGTATGGAGTCTAAGAATGGCCGGTGGCTAAAACTGTCGGGCCCCTGTCTTATAACAGAGCCAGAACCTTTGTCTTTGCATTTGCAACTAAGGACGGACACTTATCTCAAATGAATAGCATATGAAAATGGACACTTAGAGCTGAGATATTTATCCAGACAAGGATATCCTGGCATTGACCAAAGGGCCATAACTCTGAGGAAAATCATAAAAATCTGCAAAGAAAAAAAACCCTTCATAGTGCACATCTGCAATGTAATAAGCAGCTTCCATGCAAATTTTGAACTTGTGCATCAAATAGTAGTCAAGATATCATCTGGACAAATTTGACCATATGGATGGACAAAGTGACTGCTACATGCAATTAGAGGGGAGCCATAATAATTCAGATGTGTTCATCAGAAAATCTCGTCTTGGAACCTTAAATCTTACATTTCATTTTAATTGCGAACCAGTAATTTTGCACTCTTCATCACTTTGATAGTTATCAGTGGTGTGATATTTGCAGAAGTTAGTATGGAGAGGAGATGATTAACAATGTTCCCTTAGGGAGCTAACCTAACAGATGTTAACAGACAATTAGGAGAAACTACTTCTCTCAGATGGAGGCAATAAATATCGTATTTGCTTTTATCATTTTTGACTGAGCCATCATTCCATAATCTTCAGGTAACAAATCTTATATATTATCATATTTATTAGAGTGTCTCCCTATTGTAATGAGATAAAATCGGTCACGTGGGTGTCTATTGCCCGCTGAAACTGCATATTCAGGGCTTTCTTAGCTATCATACCTGTGTTTACATATGATAGAATGACGGTCGAATTGCCATATGTGCATGCAGGTGCGGCAAAACGGTACATATTGAAGGTAAAATCAATCGAAGACAACCTGATAACAAATTAGCAACATATATAAACAAACCAGTAAGTTGTTTGTCGATACTTAAGTCAAAGGTGAAAATTCCAGAATATCGAACCCCACTCAGGGACAAAAATTATCATTTTTATTTTATTACTCCGTTTTAGTATTCAACATCATACATTTCTTCTAGTCAAAAACCAAGTATGAATTCCGTATTCTTAGTGGTGTATTTTAAATCTGAAAATAGGCTCAACACAGAGGTATAAAAATTCGCATTCGTTTTTCACTAGATTCACATGAAATGCCGTTTATTTCTCAGTAGCCTTAATACACCACATGATCAGCAACATTCTAATTAACCTCGTTTATCGCGCAAAAATCGTTGTCTCAACATGTTTTCAACAAAACGTAATCGGATGCAATTTCATTGAGAAATATATCATACACCGGTATACGCGTTATCAGGTCAGTTGGAATCTCGTTGCAATGGGACCTTCTCGCCTTAAGGCAATTACAATGGTCATGCTTCACCGAACAGCAGTCTAGTTAATAATTGGTCCAATCCCATTTGTCCATATGCTTACGAAGAAATGATTTCAATTAGTGATAACTGAATTTGTTTTGATAAATATGCTTTATAATACCTGATTTAAATAATCTGGGTCATTATGCTGACCTTAATGAATGTATTGCGTACTACTATAGGAGATATGCCAGCTAGCATTTGCTATTGTATTACTACGAGAAGACGATCTTCCGTTTTAAACCGTAGACTTTGTATATTTTTATATGACAACTTACATTACACTGTGTAGAGAACGAAGGATGTGCAATTTGTTATTATTCTCCACCAACTGAGTGCAAAATCAAAAGTTTGGATTTAATTTCAAACTGATCTGTTATAAGAGTTGGCATTTCTCCATGTACAAACAGGCACCACATAAATATACATTACATGTAATTAGTGTAATAAAGCTACAACAATAATTAAAACTTTAGATGAAACTTTCATACAGTGGTCAGGTGATATCCTGCATATTTCCACGCAAATAGACAAATAACTGACAGTAGCTTGGTACCATCCAGAGAGTAAATTGTATACATGTACACAAAGAAACTGTACTTTTCGTGATTTCATATTTCCAATACTCACATGTTAAACCATACATAAACGACAAGTAAAACAACTTCTAAGTTTTCTTCCTCTCGCGTATATCATTCGAGTCTTTTTTCGAGTATTTAACCGGTTGCAAGTCGGTTGCATGCTTTCAGTATCATCTTCTACCTCGTAAACCATAAATATCTATACCGGTATATAATGTAACGAGAATAAACTCATATTAGACGAATACGATAATAGTGATCAAGATGTATATTGTGTGCCAAATGCAGCAGTGATAGAACATATATCAATTTCACAACACAGCCATGTAACAAGCAATAACCAGCTATAGAGCCCAACGGCTTTAGCGATTGGTAATTTTCATCTCTTGCGGCAGAAATTGCTCGACAACCATCAAAGACGAGGATTTCTGTCCCATGCGACTGGGTCCAGATATAGCTTGCTCGATATTTTTATTTATTTCTGAGTAAAATTTAATCACCACAAATATGAAATAAATGTAACTCCCATCTCACAAGTCCAGGAAACAACACACTTCAAGAGAGACGGTTTCTAAAGGGCAAGAATTAACGACGAGGGGAAACTACGTTACTATACCCGAAGTATGACTTACAGGCGCATGAACACGCTTGAGAGGCACACATGAAGAAAGGTGAGTATACAAGACAGACCCGTGTATAGTATACACAGTAAAAACTTTACATTATAAAAAAGGTAAACTTGTTAAATTACAGACTTTACAAATCGCACAAAAGGTAACGTGGGAGATGAATGAAACACATCATCAGAAGAAGAGAGTTTATCACAGTGAGCTACAGATGTAAACTGCTCATAGATAACCCTCGCCATGATCAGCGGCGCTCACGGGAAATCCGTTTGCTGTAACAATTGGCTTCGGTTTGTCTGGCACCGTAAACAGGTTAAGGAGATATGCTCTCTAAAATGGACGTAAAAATGTTGTTTTTGCTCAATAAATCAGTTCACATAATGAATTCAGAAAAATTCTCAGAGGCGCACAGATATATATATCCCCATCAAATGGTAGTAAAACAATAAATTGTCATCCGTCTAATTTGCATAATAATAGGCCAAAGATCTGCCACGCTGTTGAAACAACATGGACTATTTCTTCAAATGGCAAATTAATTTTAGGACATGGAACAATATAAAGATTTATGCGACTGAAGTTTTGAAGCATTGGTTAAGCAGGTATTAAACGTTATTGAGCAAAAACAACCTTTTTTACCTCCATTTTAGAGCGCCGGTTCGCCCTAATCTGGCGAACAGTTACGTCTGAGGCTGGTGATATACTTACTTATACGCCCGGTGACGTACCGTTCAGCTGGACCCTTTTGAAACTTTCTGTGTCTTTGGTATGGTATAAATTATTAAATTTCTATTAACGTACCTTGAAATAGCCAATATAGTGCGATTTCAGACATTCCACGTTTACGGAATTACCAGTTGAAGGGTATTTTTAAACGCTCGTTAGAAAAATGTGTTCTGTCAAGTAGACGTTTTGTAGTTTATAATTGAGTTATAGCTGCCAAATTTTAAATAATGCATAAGTCTCTATGGAATATTTCTGATTTATTGTTATATAATCTTTGGTCATGGCGAAATTACAAGGAAACAGACATGATTTTGACTAGAGTTGGTTGTCTACTTTTTTTCTTTTCTTTTTCTTTGACTTTGTCTGGGACTGATTATTCTTATATTATATCTCATACTAACACACAATACACCCAAAGATGATAAAATTTGCCTTCTCATAAGAAATGAGTTGATTGGGCCATCATACGGGTTAAATCTAGTCCGTGACGGAATCACCAGATTTCGTGACGGAATCACGATTGCGTATTTTAAATCTTCTCAATATTTTTTTATAAAGTACACATTTTCTCCAAAAAATTATGCCTAGAATGAATTTATCAATTTTCATTATAAAATTAAGACTGAGCTGATGTCCAATGTAAACTGTTTCTATCGAAAGGCCTGCATATCTTCGCTATACAGTAATACGCAACTTTCTACCTTGCTGAATTTTCCGCGTTGGTCAGGTTTATAAATTGTTGAAAAAATAATTCGCGCATAAAGCACATCGACTGTGTTATTTTTATGTTCCCAGAGATTATAAGAAGCGAATAGCAAAAATCGTATGCTAATATATTGCCACGAAAAGATATGGAATTAATTTTCTGTGATAAACGTCTGTTTTCAGTGATGTCCGCTTTTCTGTGGATCAATATAGATAAAACACATGAGTGTGCAGTTGTGATAGCAGCCTTATCTTTCAAGTGCTATGAGCGCCCGCGGACTGCCCCAAAATCATAATGGCCGTTCAGCATGCAGCTTTTAAATGCAGTGAAACACTCTTCAGTCAGAATTTACCAGCAGATGGTGCAGTCCAAGTTGATTTGTTGTATGTTGAATGACCATTTTGATTTTGGCCTATACCGTCTTTGTTTTTCACCCGTCATTTCTTTTTTACGCGGAGCCCGTGTTGGGGCAAATCATAATGCGTTTGAAGGTCTCCCGGAATTGTCGACTCATCAACATGTAGACAACGAAATTTCCGCATGAGTTAATAATATCCAACAGCGCCGAGTACAACTCAACTACAGTGTACAAATTATGTTCTTGCTTCAAGAAGCCGTAGGTGACTGATATTTTGTCTACTATTTTGCTTACAGTTCCAGGAGTGGTACAGACACAAAACAGCCCTGTTATGACCAAAAGGAGGCGGGTGATTCTTGAATACTCGTTCGATCTCATACGGGAAACGCTTGTCATTTCCCGTCGTTTCTTGAACTGCGAGAAGAGAGTAAGAGTAGTAAAAGTATTCAAAGTTAGAACAGCCAGTAGTGGGAAAACTCTTAGCAATGCTAAAAGAAAGACAGTATATGGCCCGTGGAAGTTCGTCGTGCGGGTAAACTCAGTAGGGACTACGGAAAAAACAGTAGAATTTGTTTTTCCGTCCACGTTAGGGTAAACCGTGTATGCGAAAAGCTGTGGAATGAATATCGCGAATATGACAGCATACATACCAGCGACTGTCTTCTTGGGGTGTCGATGTAGAATGAACGTTTTGGCTCGGAGTGGGAATCTGACGGCAACAAAGCGCTCTAAAGATAAGATAACAACCAGAATGGCCGAAGCTCTATGGAGAATCGGAGTTAAGAACATAAGAAACGGGATGAACAATATGGAATACATATTATTACCAAGGAGAGGGTCAAATTTTTCAATAACAAAGAGTATAAAATAGAAAAACACAAAGAAAGCATAGCACATGTCGGTCACGCCTAATGATACCAGATAAAAGTTTACACCTTCGGCTATGCCACCCCGGGTTAGTACAATGATGCAAGCCATGTTCCCCAAAATGCCAACTAGCCCGATAATAGGATAAACTATCAAATTGTTAGCAAACATGAGGCGGTCCAATGTCTCTCTTCCAACCAGTCCATCGAGCATCCACAGACCTATAGCTGAATTCATAGTTCCTTTCTCGGCATCAGACGGAGAACCGGTATTATTAGATCCGTCAGATGTAGATATGCAATCTTCTTTCGTGGAATTTAATTTAACTCCCTCTTTCCCACAAGGCCCCTTTCCGTCGTCAGGCGCGGTAGAGGAATTATCCGGAAGTGTATCATGGAAGGCTGGTTGCCAAGATGCTCGCATTTCTGTGGTGGACAACGTCGCATCAGTTACATTAGTTACAGCCGCAATCTCTTGTGGTGGACAGCAATGAACGAACATCAAGAGGAGGATTGAAATCGACTTCATCTTCAGATTCACGTGATTTCCTGAGTCTGCAAGTAGAACAGAAATTCAAATCAATTAAATTCAATTTTTTTTTCACCAAATTTGCATAAAGATTGGTAAAAGTGAGAAAATGTAATGCCGACATGAAACCCCCAAGGGGCTTGTTTCGTCACTTAGTGTTGTGTAATAAAATATGGCTTTGTTTCCGGTGAAGTACACATCTCCAATGGGTTATCTTCCGCGTCTTACCGTTCTAAAAAGCATATATAAAGTATTTGTGCATTTCAAGTATAACATGTTAATCAGTGCACTGTGGCCGTCAAACACCGATGAATACTATGTATGACCATACTAACTAAAGTCTGTATATTTTAATTGGATAACTTTGCATACATTTACTTTTTTGCAGCGTGTGTAAATAATTGAACTCTGCAGAATGACCACAATTGCTCCGTAATCTTGATAATATATTACACTTTAAATAACTTTGTAATTCTCTCCATATAAAACTCCAGTACTGAAGATTCAAGCACTGGGGCTCAATTACACACAGAGACATCATAATTTATTCGTGTTCGAGTTGACAAAGGTTATTGATGCTCTAATATAAAGTAATAACAGGCGGTCTGTGGGTGTGTCGTTTATTGTTCAGGCCCAGTGAAATTACCGAATGATAAACCGTACACACCTCTATGACAGTACACCGGAAGTGGCGTTATCGCCCGCATGTCCGCTCACTGGGCGGTAGTCCCGTTTCCTCTTCAAAATGATGTCATCATTGTAAGTGATGTCATCACCGAAGGTGACGTCATCGCCAGAAGTTATCTCATCGCACGCCTGTACAAGCACTTGGTGGTACAACCTGTACCCTATAGCCCGTAGGGCACAGGATACACCAGGGTGCGTGTGCAGACGTGCGGTAACGTCACTTCCGGTGATTACTCATTTAAAATAAGAAGATACGGGACTACCGCACAGTGAACGTACATGTGAGCACTTCCGTTGATGACGTCACCTGCGCAGATGACTTCTCTTCCTGTGCGGACGTCACTTTTATCAAGGGTCAAGGGCCAATGATTAAGGCATGTGTGTGTGTGATTGTATGGTTGACAATGCGTTAAGGTGTTTAGACAGGGCGTTAAGGCGTTGACACGGGCGTTAAGGCGTAACGATGGGCGTTGACTGATTTCACTGCATTTCGATGAATTAATACCAATTCCATGGGATATATATTGACCCACCAGAGCTTCTAGGCTATTTCACCAGGACGTTGAAGCGTTAGGCTAGGCGTTAGTGGGCGTTCGTTAAGGCGTTAAGATACGCGTTAAGGCGTTGCGAGTGGATCCCCTTCTCTGACCGCATGCATTGCTATGCAAATAACCTTGAAGTGGCTGTGGCATAGTCAATCTCTACGAAACTCCCCTTTCTCTACTACTCTTCAGTGCGTATGGGTGTATCATCCCCAGCCTGGTTCTACCCGATAATGGCTTTAACAGGACACCAACCACGCTCATTTGGAAATCGGATGACCCATCTCTACTTCAAAAAGATGCACTCTATCATCACCACTACCACACACTCACACAAACACACATCACCACGACGCCACACACGCAATCATACTAGCCTTATGACGAATGTCGCATGTAATTGTGCCACATTATAAAGATCGTCAGCAATGTTATTGACGAACCTTCTTTTCGTAACAATGTTGCATAGTAACATCCTTATTAAATTCGTCGTTTCTTATAGAGAAATTACATATTGAAGAATACATTCTTAGTATGAATTATCACCTTTTCAATAAGAAGTTTCCTTAGGAGGATGTCCTCCTAAGGAAACTTTCTATGGAAAATCGCCTCCTAAGGCAAACTGTGTAAGAACCACCACACTCGCCCACTCGCTCACTCACCCACTCACTCACTCACTCACTCACTCATTCACTCGCTCATTCACACGCCGGTAACTCTACCAGGTAGCCAGATCGAACAAGGCCCTCATCTCCTCAAACGTGCACATGCGCACCTCCGAAACTGCCCTCTCTCTATTACTCTCCAGTGCGCATGCTCGTGTCACCAGCAGTCTGGCTCTACCCGATAAGATCTTTAATAGGACTCTTTCCACTCCCCATTTGAACCACGTATTCTAGGGCGTCACGGCGTTAGGATGAGGTGTAAAAAAGTTAAGATAAGGCGATAAGTCGTTACTATAAACTCTTCAAAAAAGTATAGGGCAAATATACTGGATTTTCTGCTTTCTCTACTACGAAACGTCAACTGGATTACTTCCCTTGATTTTTTTTCGAAATTGAGAAATTTTTTACATGCACCCACTATCCCACGCTGCACCTCTCAGTAGGCCACGGTCCGCTGGGAAACGATATTAGCCCATCTGGACCTGGTTGATAGATCCCTGATCTGCCTGTGACCACGCATGCGCAGTTATAAATTTTCAGTGGCCACGAGACCCCTACCATCGTCAAATCCACAAGAAAAAAATGACCACCCCAATACTCCTAGCCCAAACATGCATTCTCGAGGGTGTCAATGAACTGAAGGGGATCTGGAGGCCTATTGATTAAAGGGGCGTGACCTTTGACCCGGACGTCGCAAGGGCGTAGACAACGGGGGGCATGACGGCGGGCAAAAAAAACATAAACAAACAAACAAACATATGAAAAAAGAAAAAAAAAGAAAGCTAACATAGCATAGAAAATCACGTATATTATTCAATTAATACATGGGAAGTAAACTTATCACCGCCAGTGCATACCATTAGGCCTAAAATAAGATTGCAATTGATCAGTGTCCTAAGCCATAGATTGACGATTTCGGGCTCAAATCTTTTGCGATCGTCTCCGAGAATGGAATAGTGTGCTCCAATTCCAATCAAATATCGCCTATTTGGGCGAAAAACATCAAAACTTCAGTTCAACATAATTTTTCGTAAAATTTTCACTATTAAGTTGTTTTGTTTTTCAATTGAGATCCCGGTCATTTGTTCAATATTTCTGTATTCACAAACAAGAGATACAAACTCTCAACTACTTTTCATAAAAGAACACCTACTGCTGTCCCAGATAATAAATCCCAGACGTCTTCGGTGATATTTCGGAGACAATTTATCGTACAGCATTGAAAATTCCCACAGTATATAAACTAAAAAACATTAGTTTTATTCCTGGTTTTCATTAGAATCTGTTGAGAACTGACGAAAATCACCGATATCATGTTATTTTTGGGCCACCATGACTTTGATCTGCCATTGTTATAACATGCAGGCATGACGTTATGACGTCAAAAATATAACTCACAAATCTCCCAACTAATTTTTGTTTTCGCGATTTATGGAGAACCACTGGAAGGATTTTGGTGATACTTTGAAATAAATTTAGTATTTAGGTCTAGGAGCGCAACGTGAAATCTCCCGCCAAATAATTGTCATATGGGGAACCCACGACTTATAGGATTTCCAATAGGGATTGTCATGGTTCCCGACGAAATTTTGACGCGCTTTTCTTGGACACAATTGAAATAATGGGGTCCCCATTGCAATGCATTTCAATGGGCCTTGCTTCTGCAGTCGGGTACCACCTCCCATCCACCGAGAGATTTAACATGGCGGCCCTCCAGATGGACAATGCGATTTCTTGCCGTTTTCTGGTAAGTTTATTGTCGCCATTTGATGTCATTGCAACTCAATGATTCATAGTACACCACCCGTCATTTCTATATATCGTAAAGTATTTGTCGGCCGATGACTTATGTCGACGCCAACCAAATAGCCCAAGTTGTTGTTGTTGCATATCAAACTGACTGACTGATTGGAAGACAACAGCACAATCGACGATGCCCTGATTTTGCTGATACTTTTTTGATATTCACCAACCTGGTTGTTTAAAAACAGTTATTCTAAATTTTGCTGATAAATTATATTTCCCAGGGGGGGAGGAGGGGCTATTTATCTTGGCATTTGGCAGTTGAATAATGGTTTGATTTTGCAGAAGCACCAAACTGATCTACCTGCGTGAGTCTGTAAACTTATTTAATAAAGCTGATAAATAATATACATATACTTTTCTTTTCATTTATCATAACAGTTTAGTGACATCCACATTGTGTGCTGTGACACTTGTTGATGAAGAATAATTTGCTTGTTAAAACCTGATAATATCCTGAAAACTAATTCTGAATTGTAGCTGAAACAAAGGAGTGTCTACATTTCACATGTAGGCCTACATTATTGAGATTTTTGACTGATAGCATAGATGGAACCTTTCCCAATTTTTTTTTTTTTTAGTTTCAAGCCCTGGACATACCACTGGGCATTTATTTGCCATACGATCACATTTCACATGCTTTGTTCAGCCCCGTGATCTGGAACCAAACAGACACTATCACTAGATGAAATAATGAGATCATGATATACATTTCAGGTTTTACCGATGCCAAATGACTTGAACAGAAGATAATTAGACAAAAAGAAAATCAATAAATAATAAATTACATAGAAAATGTTCTTGTCTTTGCAAGGGGGACATGAGACACACTGACAACACAGACCATCCATTCAAATTTCGCCTTCCATTAGATATATTCCTCAAACACAGTATACATATTCTCTCTTGTGATCTAATTTTCGTTTGTCAAAATATTGCTCCATAGAGAAGTTACTGATATAAACAATCCTGTTCTAGATTATGATATACTGGATTATTATCATGCTCATGCCACTAACATGAACTCCAATCCAACCAGTGGTCAAGATCCATCATCGTTCTTCCAAATTCATATTATTGATCACTGATAGATTGGATTAAGTTCTCATAGTACTCAGTTCTCATTTCATTTTGCAAATTCTTGTAACATGGTCAGGTTCCAGTTCTATTAAGTACACGTACGAAAGGTGCGAACTGGTATGATGGATTTCATCTTGTTGTGTATGACGAAAGAATGAAATATAATGAAGGCCATAAATATTTTCAATGGAGTGAGTTTTGATATTAAATACAATTGATTCCAACTTGCAGTTCATGCATTCAGCACTTCTGATATCAGATGCAACAGGACTGTTACACAATGGATGTACTGGATGAAATGGAAAAACCCCACACACACATTGGATATCAGCTGATTCCTCAGGAGATAAACATTACGCACGTAATGACCACCGGCAGAGTGATACATGTGTCAATCGGTCAGACATTTTCAAATATGCCCAGTTCTAACTTAAAACAACCATGCCGGACTTCATTCCTTCTCTCAGAATAATTGGATCTAACTTTTACAAAACCTGCAGCTCCCAATAGCTCCTGGATCTAGACCACATAAATGAAGGGATCTAGTTTATCGGTGCTATGGCAAAAATATCATGTAGAATGGGATTGTGTGGATAATATCCGATTCATGAAAGTTGAAGTCCTGCAGCATGATCCACAAATATCATCAAAGGTCATAACACTTTCTGGTCTGCACCAGTGTGGATCTAGACTTGTTTTTTTTTTTACAAAATTATCTCCCTTGACCAGGAGAGGACTTGAATGTGTCTGAAATGATTTAGCTTCTAGAAACAAAGACATCATGTCCTGAGTAGAGGTAAAAACCGAACATATTTTGATTATTTTATTCAAATTTCAATTCCACTTCTGGTATATATACATGTATAAAATACATACAGAATGAACTGCATACAGAATAACACAAAGAACAGTATATGTATCTCATTACATTCTTAACCAACGATCGATACCTAGGTGATATTACAACAATACCATGGTGTTATATATTGTTATGATTGGCTTAACTTTAGCTGCTGAAGATATTTATAATTTGAGGGCAATGGGCAATCGTACTAAATTTAGTTTCATAACTTCATTTATTTTCCCAATAAGCAACATAATCGAGATTAGCAAGTGAAGTTTTACAACATAATATAATAACCATCATGGGCCTCATTCAGTTTAGTGTAGACATATATACCCTTGAATATCTGTTACCATGATTCAGTCATAATATTTTCTGTGTTATATTGATGTCGACAAGGATATACATAATTATTTGATAGCATTATTAATTGCATGTTGTTTATGATTAACATGAACTTTTTATTCGCTGGAATCCAGCCATTTGTTCCATATGGGCAATATTCTCATCAGCCATCATCATTCAATATAAATGTGATACATGTAGAAGTCCATGGTAATTGATACATTATGGTGAAGGTGACCTGTAACACCAGTATACAAAATTATTCCGAGCTCATTGAATCATCATCACATGATGCTGAGACAGATCAGAACGGAGTGTCGGTAAAATCAGATGTGTTTTGTCGAGGATTCTGCCAATGAGGATGCTATACTATAAACATACAAAATATGACGTGTTGATGTGCAGGGCTTATAGCACAAAATCACAAGCAAGTTGGTAAAACTAGGCACACAGGATCTCATTTCTGCCGCTAACGTGTTGACTTGGGTGGGGGCGTCCACTCAGGGGGAGGTGTGGGTGGGAAGGGGCCTAATGTCTCAAACAGTATTCCAGGTTTTCCATCAATATATTCTATTCCATACCCCAAAATTTCAAGCACGGGAAATCCTACAAAAATATTTTGCCGGGAATGTGACTTACGCGTCCCTAGCTGGACAGGCTAGTGGGGAACCCTCAATCTCAGGTTAATTACCATTGGTGACGTTAACGTCCAACAAATGCAAAATTGTACGGTGGCTCATAAGTCACATTGACTTTTTTTTAATTATGATTTTTTTTTTGTGCATTATCACCTAGGTGGAAATTATTCTCACCCGGGTGATATTATTATCACCTGGGTGGAAATTATTCTCACCTGGATGGAAATTATTTTCACCTGGGTGGAAATTATTTTCACCTGGGTGATATTATTATCACCTGGGTGGAAATTATTCTCACCTCGGTGGAAATTATTTTCACCTGGGTGGAAATTATTTTCACCTGGGTGATATTATTATCACCTGGGTGGAAATTATTCTCACCTGGGTGGATATTATTATCACCTGGGTGGAAATTATTTTCACCTGGGTGATATTATTATGACCTGGGTGGAAATTATTCTCACCTGGGTGGAAATTATTTTCACCTGGGTGGAAATTATTTTCACCTGGGTGGAAATTATTTTCACCTGGGTGATATTATTATCACCTGGGTGGAAATTATTCTCACCTGGGTGGATATTATTATCACCTGGGTGGAAATTATTCTCACCTGGGTAGAAGGAGTTCGCATGAACAACGGAGTGAACGGCGCTGGTATAGGGTGCATTCCACACCTAAATGATGTGCGGTTAAAAATAGACATGGGTTCGGGTCTTCGGCCTTAAATATATGTGAAATCTTTAAGAAAACCCCTGTAAAATTATATATTTTCCAAATGGGCACACTCATGCCATTATTCCAGGAGGCAAGTGAGCTATTGAAATTGAAAATGAAAGACGTGCAATCCTTCTTAAACCTTCTTCAACTTTTCTGAAAAACTCCTTAAAATATATGAAAATGTGTCAAATTCTACCCGCAACCCAGAGAAAACGTACGAAATGATTTTCTTTGTATGTATGTTAAAGTGTTTCCCGTCCAAAGGACAATTTAAAATGGCGAAAAAAACAGGGGGTCGACCTACTCGTTTTTTGTAAAATTTTATCGCCATAAAGGATCATCATTTTCGTTTCTCGAAAAAGTGAGGATTTTGGCCTGCCTGATATTCAATTCCGGAAACGATTAACTCCGTAGTGTCGCGTAGGGCTCGGACCACTAAAAAAAAAGTCCCTAGCCGTTAACCCCTCTAAATAACCTCTGCCATAGAGGACAAGTTTTTGTGCTGATTTTTTCCCCAGCTTCCTTTTGATAATGAGACAAGGGCTTGCATGGCCAACATTAAGCATGACAAGTGCCCTTTTGAGTTGTGACTTTTATTTTGAATTCACTGCATAATTCATGCCAGTCTGAGGCACTATATGCAGGTGCGTAGACTCTGCTTTTTGGAGGTAAGTTATTCGCCGGAAGTACAGTGCTTGCCAACAGGACGCTCTGGTTCGAAATTTTGATGGGCGACCCCTGCCAAGAAGTAGATGGCGATGCAGGACTTGCAAAAATAATTAATAAATCAGCCAGGTGCACTTTCATTAACATGGCCGTCAATGTAAATTTAATAGTGGTCCGAGCCCTAAAAGCGTAAACACAGAATACATATGTCACCGGTTCAGGTAAGTCATACTAGGAGGCTGGATGACAATCTCTCACTGATGTCAATTTCATAGTTTAGTGATAAAGATGGCTGAGTTGTATACCACGTGGAGAGCAAAATATTTCGAAAAAATTAATTATAATAGCCAATTAGGCTCGAATGGAGCATGTTTACTGTGGACTGGGGTGCAGAAGAAGCAGCCACCCCATTATGGAGTGATTAATATCCAGCCTTTTGGAAAGAAAACATGGAGAATAATTCACGTTCATCGTTTGAAATTTATTTTGCATCATAATATAAATTTAGAAGAATTCACCAGTGACATAAGCCACTTATGTCATCAATCAAGTTGTCACAATATTGCACACCTGAGTGCAGAAGTCAGCTTTGTTAATAATCAGAGACAGAGGTGTAGGGCCATGGAGAAATGTTCAGGCTATGTATTTTTGGGTAAACAGTATCCAAATTGTTTGTTCAGGGTCACACCTGAATTCCTGCATTAACAGGTGAGTCCAACGCATCAGGGGAGACAACTCTTGTTCTTTATAATGTGGTCTTTCTCAAAGTCAGGCATACATGTGTTTGCCAAGCTGTCTTTTCTTGTAGCCTTCTCTTCTTTCTTTTGCCTTATCCGCATCGGCAGCTTTCTTAGCTTTTATATAGTTTTTTAGCTTTCTTAGCTTTTATATAGTTTTTAAGTTTAATTGCTTTATTGTAGATTTTTCTTCTTTTAACCTCTGGCCTCTGTTTATATGATCTTTCATAATCGCATTGCTTTTGTTTTGTTGTAGGTTTTTGCAGGCATATTAGCCAGTTTCTAGGGGTGCAGGGAGTGCTTCAAGTTTCTTATGCTGTGATGTTCCTTCACCGAGATTCCGTCTTAAGACTGTGGATCCAGCTCTCGCTGCCGCATTGGTAGGGAAGTTCATATTTTTGACACTGAGGCACAGAATGCCCTGTTTGTTCCTTCTGACTTACATGTGTTTGAAATTTGGTTTCAAGGGCTGGCTGCTGCATGCAATTTCATATTCAATATTTTTCGCATCAGTATTCTGTCATTGTCATCCAAATTTAACCACTTGATGTTGTTTGCACTAAGACTTCTAGATTTCTTCCACCAACTAGTATTAACCCCTCCACCACAAACTATAGCATGCCTTCTACAACTTCCACAGTTTCCATTATAACAGTCAATTGTTGCATCCAACACCTTAATGTTGAAAGCGACGTTAAACCCTATTCACTCACTCACTCACTCACTCACTCACTCCAACACCTTAGGTAGTCTTTGTACTATTTCAGTTATGTCCCCTGCATAAGTGTGTAATGGTGGCGTGGTCCTGTTTTGCCTTATTTCACATATCTTGCAGTTTCCCAGCATGCAACAGTCTCTGACCTATCCTCCCCTGCTCTGCTGGGGCCTTTTGCATACTTTTCTGCTAAATCCGGCTTCTTCGACTCCTTCGGATGTAATAGTTTTGCCTTCCCAGACCTTCCTTCCTCAGCCATCATAACCAACTCTGGTGACTTTGCTGAATTCCTCTCTGTCATACCTGGGGTGCCATGCTGATTTTGGCTCATTCTGTTTAGTTGTTTCCACCTATTCAGAGTTTTTTATGATGCCTGAAGTTGAGGGTGTCTCCTGTGCATGGCAGACTTTTTGGGGAAGTAATTTATGACCCAATTTGAACCGGGTGACCAAGCTCCCTCGCTTTCCTTTCTTAACTCGCTTCCGTTTCTTCGAGTTCCGCATGCTGATCTGGTGATGTTTTAGAGATGTGATGAGATAGCCATGTAATTGGTAAAGTTTATATACTATCTGTCTCTATGACAAAAGTGTGTGTCAATTGATCTGACACCTTTCATCATAGGCTGATCACAGTAATGTATTGCACGTATCACCCTAATGGATACACATGATTATGTGTATTATGGTATGCAGGAGTGAAATCAGGGTCTTGCTATTTATTTTTTTTGCCACTGCCTGGCATTTATTTGTGTATTAGATGTCCCCCTTTCATACAGACCAGAATTTGACAGGTACACATTTTTAGTTTTTCCACTGAAATATCATATTTACCATAAAAATCCCCAAAATCTGAATTTTTTGGCATCTTTTTAAAAAATTTATTGAAAAATCCAGAAACAGTTTAGGGATATTTCTATTTAGGTATAGGATTCACAGATGTATGCAGAATCCATTTTGAGACTGATCAGCTCCTCAGTGACAGGAGTTTTCTTGGTTTAGGCAATGCCATAAGGCACCTCACACTATGGTGAATACATGTGTATTGTGAAGAAAGATGGGGTAGATGTAGTTAATGGTTCATATTCCGAGACATATTTGATGGAAGTAGCTCAGATAGGCTAACATGAAATGGTAAGTGGACAGGTCACATGTCTCCCAAACTTCATTTGGATTGGTTGAATTTAATGTGTCTAGTAGGGCTCGGACCACTAAAAAAAAGTCCCTAGCCGTTAACCCCTCTAAATAACCTCTGCCATAGAGGACAAGTTTTTGTGCTGATTTTTTCCTCAGCTTCCTTTTGATAATGAGACAAGGGCTTGCATGGCCAACATTAAGCATGACAAGTGCCCTTTTGAGTTGTGACTTTTATTTTGAATTCACTGCATAATTCATGCCAGTCTGAGGCACTATATGCAGGTGCGTAGACTCTGCTTTTTGGAGGCAAGTTATTCGCCGGAAGTACAGTGCTTGCCAACAGGACGCTCTGGTTCGAAATTTTGATGGGCGACCCCCGCCAAGAAGTAGATGGCGATGCAGGACTTGAATGGAACTACAAACTGCCAAGAGATGAAAGTCCAAAAATAATTAATAAATCAGCCAGGTGCATTTTCATTAACATGGCCGTCAATGTAAATTTAATAGTGGTCCGAGCCCTAAAAGCGTAAACACAGAATACATATGTCACCGGTTCAGGTAAGTCATACTAGGAGGCTGGATGACAATCTCTCACTGATGTCAATTTCATAGTTTAGTGATAAAGATGGCTGAGTTGTATACCACGTGGAGAGCAAAATATTTCGAAAAAATTAATTATAATAGCCAATTAGGCTCGAATGGAGCATGTTTACTGTGGACTGGGGTGCAGAAGAAGCAGCCACTCCATTATGGAGTGATTAATATCCAGCCTTTTGGAAAGAAAACATGGAGAATAATTCACGTTCATCGTTTGAAATTTATTTTGCATCATAATATAAATTTAGAAGAATTCACCAGTGACATAAGCCACTTATGTCATCAATCAAGTTGTCACAATATTGCACACCTGAGTGCAGAAGTCAGCTTTGTTAATAATCAGAGACAGAGGTGTAGGGCCATGGAGAAATGTTCAGGCTATGTATTTTTGGGTAAACAGTATCCAAATTGTTTGTTCAGGGTCACACCTGAATTCCTGCATTAACAGGTGAGTCCAACGCATCAGGGGAGACAACTCTTGTTCTTTATAATGTGGTCTTTCTCAAAGTCAGCCATACATGTGTTTGCCAAGCTGTCTTTTCTTGTAGCCTTCTCTTCTTTCTTTTGCCTTATCCGCATCGGTTTCAGCTTTCTTAGCTTTTATATAGTTTTTAAGTTTAATTGCTTTATTGTAGATATTTCTTCTTTTAACCTCTGGCCTCTGTTTATATGATCTTTCATAATCGCATTGCTTTTGTTTTGTTGTAGGTTTTTGCAGGCATATTAGCCAGTTTCTAGGGGTGCAGGGAGTGCTTCAAGTTTCTTATGCTGTGATGTTCCTTCACCGAGATTCCGTCTTAAGACTGTGGATCCAGCTCTCGCTGCCGCATTGGTAGGGAAGTTCATATTTTTTGACACTGAGGCACAGAATGCCCTGTTTGTTCCTTCTGACTTACATGTGTTTGAAATTTGGTTTCAAGGGCTGGCTGCTGCATGCAATTTCACATTCAATATTTTTCGCATCAGTATTCTGTCATTGTCATCCAAATTTAACCACTTGATGTTGTTTGCACTCAGACTTCTAGATTTCTTCCACCAACTAGTATTAACCCCTCCACCACAAACTATAGCATGCCTTCTACAACTTCCACAGTTTCCATCATAATAGTCAATTGTTGCATCCAACACCTTAATGTTGAAAGCGACGTCACTCACTCACTCACTCCAACACCTTAGGTAGTCTTTGTACTATTTCAGTTATGTCCCCTGCATAAGTTTGTTTCCAGCATAATCCTCTTTTCACCTCACTGACGGCAAATTGTGGAAGTGGGCAGATAGGTGTAATGGTGGCGTGGTCCTGTTTTGCCTTATTTCACATATCTTGCAGTTTCCCAGCATGCAACAGTCTCTGACCTATCCTCCCCTGCTCTGGCATCAGTGCACAATTAATTCTGTTACTTGTTATGTATTAGCGTTAAAAATCGGCAAAAATCCAGAAAAATCACAATGCATAAATCCACCTGGCATGTCAATATTTACCTTGTGGGACATTACCAGTGGAAGTCTTGACAGATGTTGACCATGGAAATTTCAACTTGCCGCCATTTGCAGCTGAGTGGTGTTACCGAATGTCATTCAACTTGTAAACAGAGAGCCTTTTCACCTCCGCTCTTCACGTGTCCTTCCGCCAGGCTTTGCCCCAATGTTGCCAAATCAACACCAGGAAGTACAGTTTGAAGCCTCATCTGCAATTTGAAATATCAAATTTATCAGAAATGCTGAATAATCCCACCTAATAAAATCCACAAAGATCTGCTCTCAAATTTCTACACAAAGTAGATCGTGGGCACCGACCCGGAAGTGATTAATTGTGCACTGATGCCTGTCAGGAATGGAACCATTGTTAAAATAAAGAATGCTCTCATCTGAACAATCATTACCCATCCCCAAACTATCCTGAGAAGGCACAAATAAAACTATTCAAAGATAGAGATTTTATAACCTAAATAACAAGGGTACCCCCTTTATCATTTCCTCTCATTTTCTCCCATATGACTTAATAGTGAGGTGAAAATAAAAAGTACAATATCTCACTAACCTGTAAGTATTTTTCCATCTGGTAAAAAGCACTCAGTAGACTATCCTTCTGCCTATAATAAAAGGTATGCAGCATTGATTAGATATGTCAAAGACTATTTTTAATTATTTTTTTGCTATTTTAACTCAATTTTCATGTCTTTTTTCAATTTAAAACTTAAAAATATAAAAATTAAAAACTCAAGATGTGACAAAACATAATCTGTTTAAAAGCTGCTTAGTTAGACTACATCTGGTAAAAAAGTCTTTCATGACAGCGAGTAATTTCTCCATATAACCAGTGGGTCATCCCAGGATTATCTCACAGGTCTTAAAATTGATGTTTATAGAGAGATCAAAAACTTGTTTAAACATATAAAAGGTCACATCAATATACATAATTGTGTACACAACACATTCAACAATATAACACTGAGGTGTTCATGGTATACACATCCCCCAAATAAAGAATATCTGTTAGGTCAATTGAATGTAGCTACAGAGAATCAACATCTTGGTGGCAGTAATAGACAGATGAAGTTATCAATTATAAAGTTATTATTACTGACAAAACTCATAACACAAATGAAGAAATATATCCTTTTGTTTCATTTTAAGTCAACTGCCGCAATGTTTGCAAAGGGACAACACCTGTAAAAACAAAACAGAGAAAAAAAAATAGTATATAAAAATGGGAATAAAATCCAATGCCAACATATCTGATGATCACTTGCTCATCTCTGCTACATTAACCAACATGAAGGGTAAAGAGAGAAGGAAGTTGACTTACTTTAAAAAAGGACATCCTGGACACCCCATATTAGCTGTGGCCGACAGTTCAGATTTGAACCCTGTCCCTGGACCATCATCTGAAGATGCTGTAGTAACGAGGAGGTTACATCAAGATGAGTTCACCTTCATTACAAGGCCTAGCATAGACAAGAGGACAGTTGAAGCTACAGACACCGAGGGCATCTCTGGATCCATGAAATTACTACGGCCAAAGAAACCGGCTCCAAATCTGAAAGACATAAAAGATAAAAATTCTAATGACACCCAAGGCATGAGAATGATCAGTAACTGCAAAATGCTTCAAATGTGGAATGATGTGATAAAGCACCACAGAGTTACTT